>BDUI01006914.1:25474-36224 GCA_002335545.1 Apodemus speciosus
TTTTTTTTTTTTTTTTTTTTTTTTTTTTTTTTTTTTGAGACAGGAGCAGGGTCTTGCTACAGAGCACAGACTAGCCGCAAAGCTAGACATTCTCCTTCCTCAGTCTTTCAGGTGCTGTAATTGCAGGCACACACCATAATACCCAATATGCATTAT
Source organism: Apodemus speciosus (assembly GCA_002335545.1). Classification (NCBI taxonomy): domain Eukaryota; kingdom Metazoa; phylum Chordata; class Mammalia; order Rodentia; family Muridae; genus Apodemus; species Apodemus speciosus. The sequence goes on from BDUI01006914.1 coordinate 25,631, forward strand.
AGTTTTGCAATAATCTCACTTATCCTTGAGCCAATGCACAACAATAATTACATGGCCAGGCCTTGCTTCAAGAGGTAACTTGGTTAAGAATGTCAAGAAAGAACAGCTTAGGTCATTGTGAAAGTCAACTCCGTTCCATGAAAGTGTGACTGAAACCCCAATACTTGACAAGAAGGAAGACCACCCCACCCCATTTCATAAGGGCCTTGGCAAACTGAACCTGCCCTAAGAAGAGCAGTCAACTCCATGAGGATCAAACAGGAAAGTTCTGGGAGGGCCAGTTAGAAGAGACTCTGAGAGGTATAAAGAAACACCATAGGATTCTAAGGGCTCCCTAGAGGTACCAAGCCTTCTGTGCATCGGTAAGGAAACACCTAGGATAAATAGATGGGAGTTAAGGACCCACCAGTTTTGATTGTACCAGAAGGAAGAGCACCTTGTATCAGAACTGTACAGTTTCTCAGTGGGCTGTAAGGTATTTCCCAGCATTTTAGGCAATCACGTGTTCACAGGAGTAGAACAAAGATGACTTACTCTTCTGGGGAGGTTGGATTAGAGAAACCACTCCAAATTTTCAAAAAGGAGCAACCATAGGAACTGCCCTAGTTTAATTTCTGTTGCTGTAGGTTGAGTGGTAACAAATTGTACAGGTGAATTATAGTAGCAAGATATTATTTCAAAACACCAGCCAGCCAGTCAGCCAGCCAAGGACAATAACCATCTCTTTTAGTTTTGGTGATGAACTCCTGTGTGAGACTCTATGTCTGTAAGGGTTTTAGCATTTGAACTTTCACTTGTGAACAATGAGGAATTCCTAGGAATGAAGCAAAGATATAAATGTAACATGAGAGATTCCAAGAGTGACAAGCATGACAGATGAGCACCAGAAATGACTCATCCTCCAGGAGCATGGTGAGGAAAGAGTGGGTGAAGGATGATGAAGGGTGATGAGACTGATGGTGGAGGCAGGGGGATGGAAGGAATGGATGGGCAGAAGGAAGTGGGGACTGATGCAAGGTCACCTGGGTGTGCAGGAGAGTAGAAGGGGATTCTGTGATGACTGGAGTCTAGACTAGAAAAATGGAGAAGTCTAGAAGAAACGGATGATCTCTCTGGACAGTTTGAGTCACTGTGTAGGGTAAGCTTCGCGAATACAGAAGCATTACCCAGATTTCCCCACCATTGGTTCTGCTTTGCCTTCAGCCTGTGGGAATTTCTAGAGAACTGAACTAGTGGGTCTTGCAGTATGGAAAGAAACAATTCGTAGAAACAATATAGAGAGAGGGGAAGTAACATTCACACCCCTCTAAGGGAGGAAATAGAAGCTGCTGACTCCCCAGTCCTGATTTCCTCAAAGGCTGCCTGAAAGAAAGTAGGCTACTTTTCAATGCCAAACTTACAGGATTTCAAGTCATACCTAAATCCCAAATAAATTGAAGACTTAAATATAGAACACTAAATTATAAACCATCAAGAGCTATCAAAGGCCAATTTTTAGGTAATCCTGGGGATGAATTTTTTCCAATCAATTTCTAAAAGTAGAATCCAGAATTGAAAGGTCTTCCCACCAAGGATTTTGGTATCCTATGGCGAGCTGTCCACCCCCTGTACCTCCCTCCAWCCACATTKCTTCTTACTYCCACGGCTTCTTCACTGGCTTGCTCTCAGTTTTTCTAAGACACATGATCTTCTGGCTTCAGGGTGCTGCATGGRGTTCATGATAGCTGGGATGTGKCCTTCCCTATGTCTCTCCCTTCCTTACCTAGACATCATGCTGACTTTTTAGGGGGGTTCAGAGTATCAAGGTCTCCCCACAGATATCTTCATAGCACCCCAAACTTTTCCTTCCTTAATGATCACCTGCTATAGACTGAAAGGGTTTTTGCCAACTCACCCAAAATTCACATGTTGGATCCAAATTCCACACNTCACTGTGTAGGGTAAGCTTCGCGAATACAGAAGCATTACCCAGATTTCCCCACCATTGGTTCTGCTTTGCCTTCAGCCTGTGGGAATTTCTAGAGAACTGAACTAGTGGGTCTTGCAGTATGGAAAGAAACAATTCGTAGAAACAATATAGAGAGAGGGGAAGTAACATTCACACCCCTCTAAGGGAGGAAATAGAAGCTGCTGACTCCCCAGTCCTGATTTCCTCAAAGGCTGCCTGAAAGAAAGTAGGCTACTTTTCAATGCCAAACTTACAGGATTTCAAGTCATACCTAAATCCCAAATAAATTGAAGACTTAAATATAGAACACTAAATTATAAACCATCAAGAGCTATCAAAGGCCAATTTTTAGGTAATCCTGGGGATGAATTTTTTCCAATCAATTTCTAAAAGTAGAATCCAGAATTGAAAGGTCTTCCCACCAAGGATTTTGGTATCCTATGGCGAGCTGTCCACCCCCTGTACCTCCCTCCAWCCACATTKCTTCTTACTYCCACGGCTTCTTCACTGGCTTGCTCTCAGTTTTTCTAAGACACATGATCTTCTGGCTTCAGGGTGCTGCATGGRGTTCATGATAGCTGGGATGTGKCCTTCCCTATGTCTCTCCCTTCCTTACCTAGACATCATGCTGACTTTTTAGGGGGGTTCAGAGTATCAAGGTCTCCCCACAGATATCTTCATAGCACCCCAAACTTTTCCTTCCTTAATGATCACCTGCTATAGACTGAAAGGGTTTTTGCCAACTCACCCAAAATTCACATGTTGGATCCAAATTCCACACRTAATGATATTGGGAGATGAGGCACTGGGGAGAGATAATCTCTTTTTTGAGGGCACTACCTGGTAACCTTACAAAAGAAATCTCCTAGAGAGTTTCTTTGTCCCTTCCATCAYATGAGTCTTCAAGAAAAGTGTGATCTATGAACCCTCATCAGAACTAGTCAGCAGCACCTTTCTCTGGGAAAATAGAACTCCCATAGTTTATAAGCTATCAAGTTCATCGTGTTTGCTATAGTGTGCTAACAGACTAGGACAACACCACATTTCTGGCAAGAAGGTGGGGCTTCTCTGCTGGCAGAGACGTTCATGAGCCTAAAAACCTTGTCTGTCTTACAYTCATCCCTCAGTTCTCACTCTGTTCCCAAGTCAAAGACCCTGTCTTCTATGAATGAGTATGTGCATGAGTGAATAAACACAGAGATGACTTTTAGTAATTACATAAGCCTGTTATGTCTACTGTAGACAAGTAGAATCCTTTTGAGTGTAGCCTGATTGGTATTGGCTGATTGTGATCAGTTTTCGTCTAGCCATATTTGACAGCCCTTACTCTCAGAACACCACGTTTTCCATCCTGTTTCAAGGAGGGACTTGGACAATGAGTAAAGAAGTCTGAGTTCCATGGGTAGAAGAGAAATTGATTCCAAGGAAAAAATAAACTATACCAAGGAGTGAAGCTGGGAAAATGTGGCATCCACCGTGGCAGGAAAGGCGACCAACACTAACTTGACTAACCACATACACAGTCTAATGTGATGCTTCCAAAACGAGGAATTACTAGAGCAGTTTTGCAAGTGAAGCAACCCAAGCTCTGAAGAGTGAGCAGCTTACCCATTACCTCACAATAGGAGACATAAATGCATGCATTATGCCTTTRCACATCCTGTTTCCTGGAATAGCCATTCTCCGCTATGCAAATCTAAGTTCCTGAGCTAATGGCAACTTAAGGTATCCTCCCTGTAGGCTTCCCTGAGCTCCCTCCCACTTCCGGCACTCCCCATCCTCCCATCCCCGACTTCTGTCTTTGTTTCAGTCCGCCTATTCTTGCATTTGTTCATCTTCCCTTGTTCCTATGTCTTAAGAAACTCAAAAACATTGGGGCTCTTTGCTGAGTCTCTCCCCATGGCTTCCCTCTAGTACTTCATTGTTTTCTGAGCCAGGAAGCAAGCCAGCTACCAAGCTGACTCATGCAGATTTGCACAGTGCTCCTGAGAAACACCTGCCCTGGGCTCATACTGCTCCACTCCAGAGTCCAAGCTCTGTGGCTCCTCTTTCAAGAGAGCCACAGTACCTTTGAGCAACTCTGTGTAGGATGAAATAAGCCCTAGGAAAGAAAGCAAAAAGAAGAAAGTTAAATATTCTCCTGCMCTTGGATATTTGTTTTCTTATCAAAACACTTTAAAACTTGTCCAGTTTCTCAGTCCCAGAAACAAATTTCTTTTCCTTAAAGGTTATAAAGGGCCCTGAAGGGCTTTCTTGTACACCAGGCTTTCTTGAAAGCAAGACTGAGGAATCAATCGCCCTTTCACAGTCATGGTAGAAAAGTCAATTCCTTCTAAGTTGTCAGCAAATAGACATATGCTAAGAAAGAATTTATCTCTGTTTAGTTTATGAGCCAAAGTATCAAGTTTGCCATTGAAATCACRAAGGRAAAAAGCAGGGAGGACTTGGCGCTCATCTGTGACTCAGGTGAGACAACAAAAGATTTACAAGAGAAGGTAAAGAYTGGGTCTGGAAAGGACACCACTCAACAGAACACAAGGAGCCATAGCAGAACAGGGCCATGTTCAGGATCCTCATGCAGTCCGGAATGAACAACCAGAGCTAGATTACTCCAGGTAATTATCCAGTCAGTCTCTAACCTCATATTTAAGGGAAGCACTGAGMAGTGTAAGGATTGTTTAAGACTGGACAGTGGCCAAGATCAAAGTCAGATGAAGATCTGCCTGTCTGGTCACACTGTAGACCACACCTGTTGATCCCACCCTGCATAGTAGTTGCTTCAGTTGGAAACCCTTCATCTTCAATCAACAGTTCACATTAAAAATCAGGAAGGAGCTGGTTGTGTTGGTGCACACTGGTAGGGTACGCTCTAGGAGGTAGAGCCAGGAAGATCACAAGTTCGAGGCCAGCCYGGGTACACATTTTGCCAGGTGGTAATGGCACGCYCCTTTAATCCCAGTACTAGAGAGACAAAAGCAGGAAAATCTCTCAGTTTGAGGTCAGCCTGGTCTACAAAACCGAGTTTCAGGACAGTCAAAGCTACACAGAAAGATGCTGTCTCAAACAAACTGGAGGAAGAGGAAAAAGAGGAAGAAGAAGATGATGATGGAGAGGACTGTTAGCATGCATTAAAATCCAGCTTCCCATCATATTAGATTCTTGTTATTTAAAAGATCTTTTTATTTAAAATACCTTGAGGTCTGGGAAAATGGCTTAGTGGGTGAAGTACTTGTCACTCAAGCATACAGACCCAAGTTTGAAGCCCCAGAACCCACATAAAGTTGAATATGGTAGCACATATACTTAATTTCAGCACTCTGACTACAAGATGAGAGGACACAGGGGAAAACACTGGAAGCTCACAGGCCAAGCAGCCTGGAGAACACAGAAACAAAACAAGAAAAGAAAYCCGTCTCAAACTAGGTGTGAGGTAAGGACTGACACCTGCTGTTGCCCTTTGGTCTTTTAGAGTCATGCAGTATTCACACATGTATGCATACACGTGTACATGCGCATGTGAACACACACACACACAAAGGCACTATACATACACAAAAACATTTATATACTTTGAAAAATTATAAAGCACTGCATACGTGTTAGGTTATTTTATTATCTGACATATTAACTCARCATAACCAACTTTATTATCATCCATTTTGCTCTCACAGCCAATTYATCTTTACATCAGAAATCCAAATTCAGCCCCACTATAAGCATCTAATTAAGGTCTTGTCTTACTGGAAAATCCTTCTCTGAGAGGACAGAGGGCATTATGAGAAGAATGCTGATGAAGACACGGACAGAATCGATTGTGTTAGAGAGGAATTTTGAGAGAATGTATGTCATCCTGGTCTGTGGTAAAGAAGGGAAGGAGACTCACACACAGCTTTAGTCAGAATAGGTTTGGTTTTACCACAGAAACGAACTGAAATCTCAGAGATTTACCAAAACTTAAGATGCATTTCCCATRGCCATCAAGGCTAACGCAGGTGCTCTAGCCGCGTGCAGCATCWGGGTCACATGACCTCTGTGGTTGCCGCATCAAGGGAAGTTGAGTATGACGAACTAGCTGGCCCTGGTTGCATCAGCAGAACTCAATCAACTTCCTGCTCACAGGCTGTTGGCCAGAGTGTGCCATGTGTCCCCAGTTTAACTGCAAAGGAGACCAGGAAGACAGACATCCATCAGGCAACCCCACACATGTGCAGATGGATAATTAGTGAGCAATTAGCTACCTACCACACGTGATTCCAGGAAAGCATACATCAAAAGATTTCAGACTATTCCAACTATAYAAACAAGAATTTGCACAGGTCTTAAAGACAGAATGGCTAATTGAAATTACACAAAAAATAAATAGTAGTAGTAATTATCTCTAGTTATTACATTTCTCATGGGCTTTATTTTGGTCTTTTTAACGTATTTCACCAATACAGCAATATTTAATAATAAACATTTTAAACATACTAATTTTTTTAACTGAGAAACAAGTTCAAACCAGAGGTAACCCATGACTCCAATAAAAKAAAGACTCAAAAGGAAAAAAATTCTCTTTTAAGAAATGCACTTTTGACCAGAAGATCACAATTACCCCAGAAGAAGAAAAGTAAGCGACAGGCCCAGACACTAGGTTTGCCACACAGGAAGCCCACTGATGAGTTAATTTCAGAAGGGCATCCAGGGAAGAAGGCAAGGAAGAGGCAAAGCCTCCATTACTCAGCATCTCAAGAAGTGAGAGAAAGGAAATTCAGAAACAGAAAGCATCCATAAGGGAAAGAATGAGCTAAAGCAGAGAGACGAGGTAACAGCTAGCCAGCTAGCCAGTTATGCAAAGACTGAACGTCATCTGTGTGTGTTCCTTCTGATGCTCACATTTGAATCTCCTGTCACCTCCAAGTCACAGCTATCCCTCTGCTCCTGGGCTCCTGTGAACATCATAGTCAAACGCACTTGAGTTCAGGTAGAAAGACTGCTTTTGATACACTTAGAAATACGTTGTCATCTATGTGCTGGTTTGTGRTCTAGAATAGTTCTCAGACTCAAAGYTRTTACCATTAAAGGGACAAAGATAGCTAGGGATGCAGCTCAGTGGTAGAGTACTTAACTAGGACCTCCTGGTCCTATCTCTGGCAGCACAAAAACAAAAGTGTAAAATTGATCAAGTTATAAACAAGCAGAGCTTGGATATCTTCACACTAATCCTCCAGAAAAGACTTCGCAAGGGCTTCATGAGGCCCTGTTGGTCTGGGTCTTGCTTTCCTTTCAGTCCTCCATTCTCAGCTTATCAGCCCATCTCCCTCCACCAGTGGCTCTGAGTTCTAGCCTTCATGCTTTCATTTACTTGACCCTCATAGCATCTGCTTGGTCCAGAATGTTCCTTTTCTTTTCACACTGAGTAACTGTCTCCAAGACCAAGACCCACAAGTGCCTCTGTTTCATACCTTTATTACATAGATAATTCAAAGTGTAATTATCTATGTGGGGTCAGGGGTCTTCACTGGCTTCATTGTCAGCTTTCAAGAGATCAGAGACCATAGCTGGTTGTACTCACTTGATGTAAATGACAGAAAAAAGCATGATAGGTTTCCTTCATTCTTTGTAAAATTTTTGTTGTGTGTATGAGAGAGAGAGACAGAGAGACAGAGACAGAGAGACAGAGACAAAGACAGAGAGGAGAGAGAGAGAGAGAGAGAGAGAGAGAGAGAGAGAGAGAGAGAGAGAGAGAGACTACATTAAAACACAGACAGCTTTGTGGTTGAGTATAGACTGATGTCTGAATCCCATTTCCGTGACCTGCTAACCTTGCAACCTCAGGCTGGTTACTTAACTTTGCTATAACTTTGCTTCCTCTTCTGTAATGTGTGATGGGATGACCTACCTCTCTGGTCTGATGAGAGGATTAAGTTGAGATAACGTATTGTAAAACCTGGAAGCTAGTAGGGTGTTATGGACATCCTTTCCTCCTGCCTAACTGTCATGGAATTAAAACTAAGTAGGGCATGAATGGACACAGAGAGCTCACTTGTCTCTTCATGTTTGTGCCTCTGAACAGGCTCTGTATCACCTGAAGAGAAACACACCTCTCCCTTGAGGTAGACAAGCGGATCGTTAATTCCAGGATCTCTATGCCCTCATGAATGTCGAACTCTGTAAAYGCTCATATTCTGATGGGACAGCTTTGCATTCACATAATAGATAGCCCCCTAAGTGCCTTGAATCATGTCTACATCCATGCTAACACCTAACAGAGTGTAACTAGCCATTATACTGTATTTTATCCAGATTGATGACAAGAAACTCTACCTAAGTTCAATACGGCTACTTCTCCTCCCCCATCCCCAAGTATTTCTGCCTACAGTTGGTTCAGTTTAGGAATGCAGAACCCATAGCTGGTTGTACCCACTTGATGTAAATGACAGAAAGAACTTCAGAAGCATGATAGGTTTCCTTCATTCTTTGTAAAATCTTTGTGTGCGTATATATGTATGTGAGAGAGAAAAAGAGAGTGTGAGAGACAGAGAGAGACAGAGACAAAGAGCCAAACTTTCCTCCAGAGTTGTGCTTCTTTCTGCATTTAAGTGATTCCTTTCACATCCAGGTATGATGTGCTAATTTTAAGGTTGATTCCGAAACCGTTTGCAAATGTTTCCCACCTTCATGATACAGTGGCAAGCCATGCCAAAGTCCACAGCCCCGCTGCCAAACTTCACTCATCACAATGGTAGCCTTCCTTCTATTTTCAGGGTATCACAGAATTTTTAAAAAGGAAAAATATTTCACTAGAAGAGAGAAAGGAGAAACCATTTTCATCTTTGGGGCGGTTGTTGGTTGGTTGTTGCGATCAGTGCRTTGTTGGAGCACATGTGCACACATGTGAGTACTGAGGCCAGAGGTTGCTATCAGAACCCTTCCTCGGTCACTCATCTTACTGTTTGAAGCAGGGTCTCTTAATGCAACCCAGAGTATGCAGATATAGTTAGTCTAGCTATCCCAGTTGTTCCAGATTCCCTCAGTCTATTTTCTGATACTGGAATTACAAGCAGGCTGCCATGACCACCCAGAATTTATGTGGGTTGTAGGTATCTGAACTCTGGTCCTCTTGCTCCTCTGGAAGTCCCTTAAACTTCTAAGCCAACTCCCCTAACCATCTTTTGTTTTTATAAAATCCTAGAACCACTCAGGGTATCTGAGGTGGGGGAAGACCCCAAAGTTGACACATTTCAGCAAAGACTTGCCAATGACAGTGAGAAAGCATTCTAGGTTTCAGACTGTAAATGAGATCTGACCATGAATCAGACAAAATCTGAGTTTCAAGTCCAGGCTGTGTCTGTGTCTCAGTTTCTGTGACCTTCACTTGGTCATTTCTTTCTTTCGAGGTCTTCAGCCACACATAAGGACACAAAAATGGCATATGAGGATGTGCAGCTGGAGGCTGAAGTGAGAGCACACTGTTAACCTTCAGGCATTGTCACATGAAAAGCGTCACCAAGATTCTTAGGACCCTTAGGACAAGTGTGACCGTGCACAGCTGGGCCTATAATCCCAGCCCCCAGGAGGCTGAAGCAGGAGCAAGAGTTTGAGAGCAGACTCAAATGCATGGTGAGACCCTGCCAAGAACAAAAGACAGAAGGAGAAGAGAAGGATGAGATGGAGGGATGAAGGGATGAAGGAAAGTAGAAAAAGGAGGCAGAGAGATCCTTTGGAGCCATAACACCTAGGCTTACAGAGCAAATCCACTCACCTACCAACACATGTCATCTCATCTTGCATACTTAAATTTGTGGCTCCTAAAAGGAAAATATTGATGTATGGCAAAGCCTATGGTACAGAATAGGTATACAATATTTATTTCTGAATTATTTAGAAGGCACTGAGCCAAGCACATCTGTCCCAGTAAAGCCCTGCCCAGTGCTGTCCTCTTTCTCTTCCCTAAAAGGGTTGTTTTAGACACCAAGAGCTCTCCCTCTCTGAACCTCCTGCACTGTCTTTTCCCCTTAAAACCAGTTTCCAAGAAGGCCATGTGAAAGACTAGGTTGAGAGATACACTGACCCAAATTGGCTGTTTCTCAACCAAACTCTCATTTGGGGAATTCTCTGCAACACAGGAATGAAGATGGAGCTGTGCTGGCTGTTGCTACAGATGGTAGAACCATCTAATCTGGTGCTTTCCCAGATTGCCAAAGAGATGCTGTGACCTGTTGTCAGAAACCAAATGGCTTCGGTGCCTCGGTAGTGGCCTTCACTCAACACTATCTTCCCCAGAGAAGGTTTCAAAGCCCTGTTTTCCTAAGAACTCTATTTTCTGCTGTGAACTAAGGCATCATGGTGATGACTCCACAGACTCTCAAGTGACTGAGGCCATCATTAGTGTCATTATTTGTGTTTAGTTGCATCTCCATAGCAGCAGCACACATTCACAGTACACCTTGCAATTGTTTTAGTGATTATCCTCACAAGATGTCCGACAGGCAGAAGATGGCGAGATTAACATTTCTGTGTTGCCTAGAGGGGAGCGAAGCAGGGATGTGGCGCTGGCCAGCTGCTGTCACTGCTCGCAGATCTGGTTAGAGACACCCACCCGAGCTTTGGCTCCATTCTGCTTCTGTGCTTGTGCTGCCTTTACTTAGGATCACTCAGCTCCGA
>BDUI01006920.1:43581-64722 GCA_002335545.1 Apodemus speciosus
TCTTGCCTGTGTCCCCAAGGTTCCCATTGTACACGGAGAGAAACAGAAGCCTAGGGAACAAGGGATTTGCCTTTAGTTACCACACAGGAGACTCCAAGCATCCTTATCTCTCGCTCTTATTTTTCTCCCCCTCCCAGGATGAACAAGGCACCCACTGTGGGCTTTGAGGCAGATGTTGGGAGCCGRACCACCCACCATCTTGTGTATCCTGAGAGCTTCCGGGAGCTGGGGGAGAATGTCAACATGGTCCTGGTCCCCTTCAAGACCACCGACCTGCAGTGGGTGATCAGTGCCACCACCACGGGCACCATCACTCAGTGAGTTCCTCTAGGGTCTGCCTTATGTCCATCTGTCCCCAACCACGTCTCACTCCTGCCCCCCCATAGGATTCCTCTTCCTCGTGCCTCCCGGCACAGAGATGACAAGTCCTACCTGACTGGTCCCCTCACCTCCTAGCATCGACACTCCAAACGTCGTGTTCTGGTTTGCTTCTCTCCATCTCTCTGAAATCTCGTAGACAAACCCCAAGAAAGGACTCAGCATGGAGATCAGCTCCATGCTGAGCCTCGGGGCTGGGGGCCCCTTGGCAGCACAGAGCAGGCCGGAGCTGCTGCGCACATACTTTGTGGATAAGTCAGTGACTGGCTCTTACCAACAGTAAGTGGTGCCGTCTGCTCCCCAGGCATGGCGCCTATCACTTGAAACTTGGCATSTCATTTGCTCCTCCCAGCAGTGCTTCTCATTAGCTCTGGCCTCCAGGGAGCAACCGTGGCTGGGCCAAACCAGTTGCCCAACACTGAACTTGACCCAGAGCCCATTGCGACCATCTGGGTCTGATTCCTCGGTCCGGGACTCTGCTCTAAGGGGAGTGGCTTCCATTTCCAGATGTCCACATAACTCCTAGTCCTAGCCCTGGTCTCCCAGGAGCAGAGCCAGAGTCAAGGACAGCGGGTTCCAAGAACTCCGAGCCTCCTGGGTACCGAGTGTGAGGGAAGGGCTCAGCAAGAGGTGGGGCCAGGCAGCTGGTTCAAGGTGCTCCCCTGATACTCCACCACACGGAGAGCCTGGATTGTCCCAGTTATATTCCGTGTGCTAGTGGATTTTAAACCTTGTCTGCTGTGTCTGCTTGCATGAGCTAGAGACAGCCAAAGGTCACCCCTGTCAGTTCCCCAGTATCAGCCTGAGCCCCAGTCATGAGCACAGATGTTCTGACTCTGGAGAATGGAGGYAAATATCCCTAGGCTGCTGAAACGCTACGCTTGTAGCAAATCTCCATTCTGGCCCATTTAGCCATAGAACATCTCAAACCAGCCAGTGTCGCCCCCCTGGTGCCTCTCCCGGAGCTGCTTCAGAAGGAGCTATGCTGGGGCAGGAAGGGGATCCTTCTGGGGTCCTAATCTTCCCTACCTGCACCACCCTGACTGTGTCACTCTCCTCTTTCTCATCTGCAGCACCTACGTCCCCGTGCCTCCGAAGATCAAGGTGAAACAAGAGAAGGTAAGAGACGGCTTGGGACCCTCTGGTTTCTTTTCTAAGATTTGGTGCTGTGATAGTGCAGAGTTCCCAGGCCCTGGCTGGTGCACTTGCTGGCACTTGTGAAGTTGCTAAGGACAGGTCTTCAAAGTGACTTCAGAACAGAAGTACCAACTGGGAACTTGCCACAGACATGACCTTCCAGGAATGCCCAAACCTTCTACAGCCAATCCAGGGCAGGGGCAATATAGACTTTGGTGGGGTTTTTGCTTGGTTGCTTGCTTTTTTGTTTGTTTGTTTGTTTGTTTGTTTGTTTGTTTTGTTTTTGAGTTGTTTCTGGGAGCTTCTCAAAGCCCCACTCCCCTCTTTCTCTCCTCACCCTATCCTTTCCCGTGGGTCCTTGCACTGCGCTGGCCCAGTCACGGGCAGAAGCAGGAACACGTGTGCCAACACCACCACACTGGACCTTTGCATACGCTGTCATACTTGAGGAGGTGCAGAGAGGGCCAGTAACTTTCCCAGGGACATAGCCTACCTCGATCATGCTAGGACTAGATGAAGTCCCCCTGCGCCTGCAGCATGCTATCCTTGGCCTTGGGCACCACGATCCCAGAAAGAAGCCACAGGTATCTTAGAGAGTGGGTCTCGCTGCTATGACCCCAATACCCTGAAGTTAGGCTGAGAAATGAAGAGCCTTCCAGAGACCTGCCCAAACCCTTTGTTGCTCCCAAAGTCCCCTTCACCGTCCCCAAGGCAGCCACGGGGGTCAGGTCCAAGGCCCTGCCTGTCACAGGGAGACCTCCCTGAATGTGTAACACCGAACATGGTTAGCCTCTCTGAGCCTTAGTGTCTTCATTAGTGGGAGGGAAAAGCCTTGCATATAGTTTGCCTTAGGTCAGTGTTTCCAGTCAGTGCTGGGCAGAGCATGTGGCCCATGGGTACGTTTTTAATGCAGCGTGACACTGTCATGAACCTTCACACTACTTCCTGGAACACTTCTGGAGTCTTGGGTCACACTCCCTGTCCCCATAGGATTTTTATTTCAATACCACTGTCCTATTCAAGGCTTCCTCCAGTGCTGTGAAGCTCCTCTGTGCCGATTCCTGCATGTGGCCCACATCGCTCTTAAGCCTCCCCCCCACCCACCGCCTTCATGACCATGTTCTTACGGCCACCGCAGTATGGCGCCCACTAGATGCTTTGTGTCTGTCGCCGACTGTTCTCACCCAGTCTGCTCTCCCTGCAGATCCTGATCTACCACCCAGCCTTCATCAAGTACGTCTTTGACAACTGGCTTCAGGGCCATGGGCGGTATCCATCGACTGGCATCCTCTCCATCATCTTCTCCATTCATATCTGTGACGAGGTATGCCATCCCACCCTCCCGTGGGTTGCAGGAACAAGGGCTGTCACCCCATGTTTTCAGGAGAGTCCAGCATAGGGGAGAGGGAAGAAGACCGTTTCCAACCGCGTCTCCTCATGGGTCCCTGGCGCCTGTCTCACCAGGCATGTGTAAGAGTGTCGACAGTATGCTATCATCCTCAGGAGCAGGATTGCAGATACATCCCAATGAGGGTAGCTAGGCTCTGATACAGCTCAAAATGAATAAGGGGGTTCTAAATTGCTTAGATCAGGAGAGCTACAAAGGCCATAGTTACCAACCCCAGCTTGCTTGTTACAGTCCCCGGGGATCCATACTCTGACCCACACATAATGTGACTGTGAGAACCAGAGTGGGACTTCAAAGACATCGCGCCCATCTCTTATCTCCAACCCCACCCAGAGATCCCCGCTCCAAGGCAGTCCTGTGCTGAGAAACTGAATGCCATTGAACTGCGCTGTCCCAGCTCTGTTGTGCACGAGTCTCTCTAGCTCCAGTCTGTCCTCCGCCCTGAAGCTAGATGCACTGTCCTTCATTTAATGCTCATCTGACTGACTCCAGACTCATCACTAGCTAAGACCCAACTCGAATGTCCACTCTTGGAAAGAACCTCCTATCACCTTGGGTCTGTGGCCTCTCCTTGGTGCCCTGGGGGGGGGGGGCTGAATTTAACTGTTGTCTCTCTAAGTGACATTCTATCCATGAATTCCATAAGCTGGAAGGGTTAAGACTTGATGGGTATGTCCCTGATGTCCCCAGCACAAAGTAAGCCTGTCTGCATTTTGACGTGTCAGCCCAATGTTAGGTGTACACTGAGTAGCCATTTGTGTTTGTCATGTGTGCATGGACCCCAGCCTCAGATGTTGGCCTCAGAAGGAAAGGTGTAGAACCTGTCACCTACCTGCTGTGGTCATACTTCTTGACCTCCTCTCCAGAGGAGGAAATGAGGTTCTGAAATGATCTAATGGGTCAAAAGTCAGCTTGGATGAGGGACAATTTGCCTGCCTTCCAAGCCCCTGTCCCTACCTTCTTTCCAAGACTCCCAAGGGCTCCAGTAGAGGCCCTGCCCACCTCAGGACCACCCATGTGAAGTGACCCCAAATTGTCTTTGGGCTGGAGTTCGACTAGGGCCTTACTTGGCATGACTTGGCTGGAAAGTCTCTATGAATCATTACTATTTAACATAAATTTTCAGGGGCAAACACAGGCTACCTTTCCTACTTCCCCCACCCCACTGCCATGGTCTTGCTACGTGGGTCTCACCTTGGCTTTGCCCCACAGGTGGACTTATATGGCTTTGGGGCAGACAGCAAAGGAAATTGGCACCATTACTGGGAGAACAACCCGTCAGCGGGTGCATTCCGAAAGACGGGGGTTCACGATGGCGACTTTGAGTACAACGTCACAACTACCCTGGCAGCCATCAACAAAATCCGCATCTTCAAGGGGAGATGATGCTGCGACCCACGAAGGACGGACCCAACACATCACACCTCTCAATTTGCAGCCCCAGCATCTCCCTGGAGCCAGTGTGTTCTGAAAGCTTCCAGGGCTGAACTTGGGGTGTTCCCAGGCTTTCTGGCAGCCTCTTGCACCCTCATTTTGGTATCATCTACTTAGCAACGTTGTCCAACTCTCCCAGGATACAGAGCAAGTCTCAGGCCCCTCTACGGTGGGAGTGCTTCCCCACTGCTGCCCCCTAGCTGGGGAAAAATAAGCAGATAGCGGGAAAGGTCTAGCCTTCAAACAAGAGTTATTTTGTCTTCTGGGTTGGATTGGAGGGAGGGAATTGGGAAAAGTAAATCCTGAAGAGTCTTGTGTTCAAGAGTAAAAGCATTTCTGGGAAGTCATTTAGGGGCTGCCACAGAACTGTGGGCCTCACCTCATGTTCAACTCAGACTCTGGCTGGGAACGTTTGGGACAGTCATCTGCAGAGCAGAGCCACACTGGGCTACACCAGCAGAGGGGCAAGATACCCTTCTCCTTTGCATGAAGCCTAGCCTGTCACTTGATATGACACCCCCATTGTCCCTTTCTTCAAAAAGCTCACCGACGATGACTAGGCAAAGCTTCTGACTCCAGAGGTCTTCCACGGAAACCTGGCCATGGATTGCTGACAGGAGTGAAACCCTTGTCACCATTCTGTGTGACTCCCCCTCCGTAGTGTTACTGATGGCCAGAGCAGGTCTGACTACTTCCACGTGCCTTTGAACTTGAGAAAGAAATGCATGCATTGGCTGACATGAAGCAAAATCCCCAGTTGGAGAAGGAGGGCCTCCACCAGCACCTCGCTTTGCTGCATAGCTCAAAATCTCTTTCCAAATGATAGTCCGTACCACCCAGAGTATGCCAGGCATGGGATGGATGCTTACTTCTATTTCCTCAGACTGCTGGGTTCAGGATCACTAACAACCAGCATCCTCCCGTGGGTCCTGAACGCTGAGCCAAGTCCCTAGCAGCCAACCACCTTCCTGGACTCGTTTGGGGTCGCACTGGGGACACCCTAGAACTAAGACTGAAATGCATGTACCTCTTCTCCTCAGTTCTGTCTGTTCTCCCTTCCTTCCTCTACGGAAATCCTGATTATTTATTGATTTGCTTATTCAGCTGACCCTGTGTGCACTCTTCCCCACAGCTGATCACAGTGTGTTTTGTTGCTCTGCCTGGTGGGGTGCAGGAGCAGAAGGAAAAGCATCCTGGATGTATGTGTCGAGACATCTGGACTCGGGGCTTGCTGGTGGGCAGATCCTTTGTAGAATCCATGTCGCCTCCCTTTCTAGTACAAGTGACTCGCCTTCTTCCTCATTGCAGAAGGGAGGAGAGCAGACACTTGGAGGTAACTGTCACCTCCTTAGAGATGCTCAATAAGAGAAACTCCTGTTTCTGCTGAAAAGTAGTCCCTAAAGACCACAACAGCTTCATCAAGGCAGATTGTGAGAGAGGTGTCTTGAGGGTTGGGAGATCTCCCCAAGCTCAGGTTCCCCTCTGCCAGTAAGGGCTCAGGAGCCCCTCTCAACGTTGGTCCATTCACAGGGCATCACCAAAGAGCAGACACTGAGATTGCCATTGTCTAGGAGTCTGTCCTGTGAGTGGCTTTGAAATTGCTTTCGTTTCAATGACTCCCAAATTCAGGCTTTTAATGAGGGATGAATATGATTCACTTTTAAAGTCTTTCTGACATAAAACCCTTGGCTGAAAAGGCTGAACTCCTGTAAGGTCCTTGCTGTGGAGGGCCCTTCTCAACCTCCTCAAAGGTCCCAGTTTGAGGAACTCAGCAGATGTTTGTGGGTCAGCAGGTCAGTCCCGAGGACAAATTGAAAGTGGTGGACATTGGCTTAGGGGTGACGGTTCAGGTGTCACAGGGTTCTGCTGCGTGAGAGCAAGTGCCTGCAGCAAGAGGATGTGGTCATTTCTAGCTGAGCACTGCCCAAGTTCTTCCGGTCTTCATTAGCCCCTCCCCTTCCCCTTTCCTGACCCCACCCCCTGCCTCCTGCCTTCCCCTCTTCCTCTCTCCCTCTCTCTGTTCCTCCTCCAGCCAAGGAGCCAGTGGTTCTCTTTCCCACAACCCTCATCCCTCCCCTGTGTTCCACTGGCTTAGCAGTGCGCTCTTCACTGAATAAAATACAGTCAGTTGTGGCCAGAATTAAGTGCACCAATTAGTTTAAAGTAACTGGAGCTTTCCTTGGGTGTGGGTGGCTGAGAACAGGAAAAGCCTTCCCCCCAAGAGACTGACTGGGCTGGCTGAAAGATAAGCTGGCCCTGGGCTCAAGGACTGGCTCCCAGTGCACGGAGAATCTACTAAGGCCAAGGGACTTGGGGGGTGGGGTTTCTCATCAGCACCCCAGACTACTAACCTGCAGTGAACCAGGAGGGTGGTGTTTCTTACACTGGGGGCAGGTTTCCACTCCCCTCAGCCTCTGTTATGGGAGAGAGAAGCACATCTGTAGCCTTTGGTCCCTGAAAGTGACAAGCCAAAGAGGAAAATCTTGATGTTGATGCCTTCAGGCTGGCTTTTTGGGCATCAGACATCATCCAGGAAGCCATGTGGTCAGGGTTAGTAGAACAGGCCCCCCAAATAGTGATAGAATGGGGAGACTAGCAACCATCTAGGGCCGTGATAGTCTAAAGATCTGGGGACCACAGAAGGATACAGATGGTGCTGCAATCTCCTCTGTGGCCACATGGGTCTGCTAGAGGATCATTACACCTCCTGGGAATGTGACTTCCCTGTCACAGGTAGAAAGGACCACAGTGGATATTGAGAACCCAGAGGGTGGCTTCACCTGTGCCCTGTCAAAGTAGCTCCTAACAGGCAGGGTGGGAGAGGCCCTAGGTAACCCCACCCACAGGACAGGGTGACAGCTGTATGCCCTCAGGAGCTGGCAGCTGGAACCACAGGTTTCGTCATAGCCAGGTGGCTATGAGGTAAGAAAGATTGGCTCTAGGCAGCAGCTCAGCCACCAAGGGCTGGCTAGCCAATGTTCAGATAGCATCAGCTCTCTGTTACCCTCTTCTGCGCCCCAGGTGTTACCTAATACCTCTAAAAAGCACCGGAGGATGAAGAGAGAAAGAGTAGTGTCCCATGCCTTCAGCCCGAGTATGGTAAAGGCGTCGTCAGCCTGGCCTGGAGCCTGCTTCTGCCTGCTGAACCCCATCCTTACCCCCCCCCAACCTCTCTGCTCACTTAGCTTGGCTCCGCCTGCCCAGGGTCTGCCCCGTGGCAACAGCTTTAACTGTTTCTCCAGAGCCTAATCCGGATCTTGCACACCCTACTAGGTGATCATAGGTAACTCCTGCTCCCCCAGACCCTTGCGCAATCACTTTAACCATTTCCCAAGAGCCCGATCTGCACCTTGCTCGACTCGCCCTAGTAGGTAGACATGGGTCCCTCCTGCACCTCCAGGTGCAGTTACTTTAGCCCTTTCCCAGGTCCGCTTCAGAGCCAAAGTTTTCCAAGCACTTTCCGCCCAAAAGCTTTGTCTTCCTCGCCTCCTGTGGCCCAGCATTGCCCATTTAAACTTTTGCTTTCTCCTGCCCACATCTTGTAATCCTCCTGATTGGTCTGAATGCATTTCCAATGATGTTAGCGAGTCTGCCTTCCTCAGCCTCTGCTCCGTTTTATTTATTGTTGAATATTTCCAATGAATCGAATCAGAGTGAATAAAAAGAGCTATTTTATTGTTTGGGTGTGTTCGGAGTTCTGCTTTGGTGCAGTTTCTCTTCGAGGGTTCTGTTCAGTCCTGAAATGGCTGGATGCATCATCTCCTAGGGTCTCCTGGGATGTTACCCTCCTCCCTGTTGGAAGGGGGCTCGGGAGACAGAGTGGAGCCATTCCCTGCGGTGGGACTGTTGTGAGTTACCTAACCTCCCTGAACCTCTGCTCTCCTCTGTCACACGGACTTGACTTTGCCAATCTTCAGAGGGGCCTGAGATCAGAAACAAAACATCCCAGGAGGCCCAAGCGGACACAGGGCCAGTGGCTCTGATGTTTGCTTGGCTGAGGCCCAGTGTACACAGAGGAGATAGCCACACCCTGGGAGGAAGATCACAGACCAGGTCTGAACGACACAAGCACTCTTCCTTGGATTTTTAAAGAAATATTTCCAGAAGCCTTAGAATGGAACTTTGCCCTGTGAAGTTGGTGTGTGCCTGCGATCCCTTCCTCACCATTGCCACAGCACTTTACAGTTTCTATGCCACCTCGCTTGCCCCTGCTGGCCCAAGACAACATATACAGATGTGGCCCTTGAGCCAGGCAGTGTGGGGGCTACTGCCTGGCTGTGTGGTCCTGTGCCTCACCTCCACGGTAAAGCTGGGATAGCGACACACCCGAGTATTCACATTAGTCACTGAGTTAGCACATGTAATGGCCTTAGCAAGCAACCCAGCACTGGGAAGGACTTGAGCAACACCGGGAAGGGTGGCCAGGCTCCAGCCCTGTGCGACTTTACCCTTGCTCCCTGTGTCTCCATCCCTGTCTTCAGTGACAGGCTTCTCCGTGCATCGTCTCCAGGAGGCTCCTTCATCTCTAGAATTCCTTGTCTTCTGTCACATGTGTGTCTTCACCAGAGGGCATGTTCATTCATTGTCAAAGCACACACACAATAGACATACAAACTGCAGACACACGTGACCTAGGTGAATACACGCAACACAGACAATACACATGCTACACGTGCACAGTGTACACAGACAGGACACATGCCACATATACACATATGCATATGTGTATATATAAACATACATGTACATACAACACATCACACATATGCACGTACACTCATCCAACACAGACCTCACACATAAAATACATAAACACAGCATGCACACTACACATCTACAGTACACCAGAACCACCAGCCACAACACATAGCATCACTCATAGCACACATACACCACACATGCACACACACACACACACACACACACACACACACACACACATCATACCATACCAAAACACCCACCACACACACACTCCAGACCCAGTTCCCTTAGCCTGGCTTATGGTTTCAGTTGCGCAGTAGACGAGCAGCCACACGGTGGCAGCATGCTGTAGTTGGTCCCTGAGGAACCATGCCTGGCTTCCCTCCTTTGTCCCCTGTGCATCAATCTCCTCACACCGGTCTTAGACCCGAGTTCCTGTAGTGTACATTAGCCGAAAAGCACTAAGGGTTCCCTGGCACCTCCTGCATATAGTGGCCTGAAACAGCATCCATCCGTCGGGGCATCCCATCTGACCGCAGTGTCATGGAGAATCCAGAGTCCTCCGGGCTGCTCCTGTGTTTGATGATTTCAGCATCACTGGGTTTTGAAAGCATCAAAGAGCTAGCACAAGCCCTCTGATAGACGGGGATAACTGTGTCCACAGAGGCCCATCCCGTCCTAAGTGGTAGTGGACTTTAGAGGCCCAGCACCCCTGGGCTGGGAGAGTTAAGCAGGAGCTGCTGGGGAGGGCTTGGCCTCTGCTTCAGCCTCACTGACTCACCACAGGTACCTCTGAGGATGTGGTTCAGACACTCCTACCACCGTAAGAACTTCTCCTCACTTCCCTACCCCTCAGGTCCTACACGGGGACTGTCCAGGGCCTGAACCAGAAAGTAAAGTGAATTGTCTTCCGTGTGCATGGCTAAATTCAGTCATCCTAATTCTTAGTCACCAGTCACCTCACAGAAACTGTCTATTCCTGGTTCTCACATCTAGTATTTTACAATTTTCAACTCCAGTACTGCAGAATAAGGTATACAGACACACACACACACACACACACACACACACACACACACACACACATACTCACACATGTACACATACATATACACATGTGTGCACACATATACACACGTACACACAATAAACACATATACACACATACACATTACACACATGTGCACACATACATACATGTGCACACCGTCACATATATACACACATATACACATACACAATATGCACACTCACATATACACATACATACAATACACACATTTGCACACACAGTCACACATATATACACACACATACACAATACAGACACACACACACACATACACACACGAACTAAATGGACACTTCAAATGGTCAAGATGACAAAGAGGATTGTCCATAGCTCCTTGCAATGCTAAGCCTCATCCTCAAGTCTATAGCAAAAGAGAACATACTTAGCCTCTACTGTTTGCTGACTTAGCTTCTCCATCACTTCAACTGGGCCCTGAAGTAGGGCTGAGGAGTTGTGTCTGAGCTGTTTGGTCATAGGAATGAGGCCTGGTCAGGCTGCGGGTCCTGAAGCCCTGAGTCTGGATCACAGCTGCCAACAGGTAAAGGAGTGATCTGAGGAGAGACAACTGCCCAAGTAATAGAAGAAAGAGCTAGCGAGGCCCCCAACCCCCAGCGATGGATGTCCATGACTGCAGTGGGACACAGAGGACAACCGTACAAAGGTTCAAGCTCAGTCAAACCACATCGACCCGCCTGCAGTTCACCGGCACAGGGGCACACAGGCAGCCAGGTGGTGGGGTCAGGCTGCTGAGGCCGAGAGCTTGGGTTGCTTACAGCACAGAGAAAGCGCAGGAAGCTCTCATGGGGGAAAGTGATGATGGAATCCTTTTCTGGATGGTGTCATTGGATAACAAAAAGGATGGGAAAGTGGCAAAGGTCAGGGCTGTGGGGCCCCTGGACACTGCAGGGCAGACCTAAAACCAAAGATCTTGGTGTCTGCTTTGAGATCTCAGGTCAGGGTTCCATGAATACAGTTGAAATGGAAAGTTCCCTGGGCTGAGGGCTTCTCAGCCTCCAGCACCTAGGCTCAGTCTCCCCTGGTGGCCTCCTTGGCTGCCTCTGGACTCTGAGACACTCTTGGAAGCATTGTCCCAAGCAAGGAGCTCAAGTTGATCTAGGTCTACCCATGGATGGAAGGTTTCTTCCCCCCAAGAGGAGCTCTGACTGGAACAAGGGTACCCAGGGGTCCTGGGAATCTGTGGTCAAAGCCTGCATCCAGAGATGGGCCTCTATGGAGTGAAATGGATGCCACAGTCTGTGCCATGACCAAATATGGGCTTAGTATCTGCTTCATCAAGGGCAACAGGCACTGCAGATGACTGCGGGCAAGAATAGGAAGGACTCTGCCAGGAGAAGGTCGGAAGTCATGGTGACAGGCAGATAACCAGACAGCAGTCATAACCAGACGGCAGTCACACCCTTAAAAAACAAGAGAGTGCATTGCTTATGGCCTCATATGCATTAACTTGATGAGGCATAGCACCCTGAGGAAGACAAGCAGACTCAGGGAGACTTGTAGTGCGTCAGAGGGTGGAGTTAGCAAACACATCAAAAGTGAGGTCTGGGTCATTGTGTCTTGAACCCTGATCATGACATTTGGGACCTGGGGGACAAGGACTAGTCTAGGTGGTGTTCCTAGCAGAAGAATTCTAGACATGAGCCCTACACAATGGTTTGAACCAGTAAGGCAGGACCTGGCCAGTTCCTTGTGACCCCCTAAGCTTACAGTGCTAGCCAGAATGTTGAGTGGTGGCGGCCACCAGAGGGTGCAATAGAGCCGCCTTAGTCAAGATCACGTCCGGTGTCCGGTTGAGTTTAGCTGCTATGCAGAAGTTTTTGAAAGCCACGGGAGAAAAGGCATGCACCTGTGAACACAGTCAGACCTCCAGAGGACTTTGCCTTAGTCATGAGCAAGCCCAACACCTTTCCGATAAGATCGCTGTCACTCAACTGAGTAAACCAGTCAAGAAAACAGGTCTGGGCCCAGTAGGGGACAAAGTCCCCAGCCAGTATGGACAGGATTCCACATGATTCACATGAAACCCAGGTCCACTGGAACGCTGGGATCAGAAATTTGCTCTTGGTTCTCTGTTATTTCTGAACTGTATGTCTATGAGGGAGCTTGATCTCTTCGAATCGTGGTTTATTAATCTGTAAAAGGATATTAAATGGCACGGTAGACATAAAGCATTGTGTCAGCCATATTCTGAGATGTTCTAAGTTCCTAACACTTAGCATGCTCCTCCCTGAATTCTTCCAAGAGATTGAGACAGCAGTGGTGTCCGCATAATACCTACAAATATAATACCACTGGTCACCCTGTTCATAACGCCTCAGCCAAGAACAAAGACCAGAGCTGATTGTGTATTTGTCAGGCCAGGCCAGGATAATGCTAAGACAAATAAGCTTCGAGTCCCACTAACATAAAACAAGGCGAGTTTCTTTTAGGTACAGTTTCAGGAGTTTGGGACTTTCCCTCATGTGGTGACACAGCCTGTCATGAAAGGAGAGATGGCTCAGTGGTTAAGAGCACTGACTGCTCTTCCTAAGGTCCTGAGTTCATTTCCCAGCAACCACATGGTGGCTCACAACCATCTGTAATGGGATCTGATGCCCTCTTTGGTGTGTCTGAAGACAGCTACAGTGTACTCATATAAAGTAAATAAATAAATAAATAAATAAATAAATAAATAAATAAATAAGTAAATCTTTTTCTTAAGGACATTACCAACTTCACCTCCTTCAGCACATAGCCTTCAAGGTCACTGCACAAGAAGCTGGTAATGGCTCATAAGCTCTCAAATGTCTCCAGTTACATCTGATACCCATCATTTCCATGCTAGGTCCATTGACCAGCAGGAGTTTCACTGCCCAAACAACATCATAATGGGAAAATGAGTGGTGGGGTAGAAGTTCCAAAATCCTCAAGGGCAACTGGCCACGTCTGCCAAAATCTTTCCTTGATGTCAGAGATCCTGTCCCAGACTTAGAGTAAATTTGTGCCAACTCAGCAGGTCTGCCCTGGTCAACCCTGGGTTAAAGCTGATCAGAAGGCTTAAAAGATGCAGGCAGATCTTGCCGCGAGGTCACCGGTAGAGAACCATCAGGCGGGCCCAGGTACACAGACTTAATCCGAGACTACCATCGCGCTCGGGTAGAAACCTGCCAGGCTTTAGTTTTCGCCTGTAGCCAGGGCCCGGGAGACTCGGTGGGCCATCTGTACGCCAATCCAGTCGTGCACCAACCCAGTTGCAGGGTCATCTGACCTGCAGAGCGATCAGCACTTGGATAAGGTCCCTGCAGCATCCACCATCTGTGCACCCTGAAGGAGCAGACAGGCAGCACCAGGTTCACAGAGACAACCNTAAGTAAATCTTTTTCTTAAGGACATTACCAACTTCACCTCCTTCAGCACATAGCCTTCAAGGTCACTGCACAAGAAGCTGGTAATGGCTCATAAGCTCTCAAATGTCTCCAGTTACATCTGATACCCATCATTTCCATGCTAGGTCCATTGACCAGCAGGAGTTTCACTGCCCAAACAACATCATAATGGGAAAATGAGTGGTGGGGTAGAAGTTCCAAAATCCTCAAGGGCAACTGGCCACGTCTGCCAAAATCTTTCCTTGATGTCAGAGATCCTGTCCCAGACTTAGAGTAAATTTGTGCCAACTCAGCAGGTCTGCCCTGGTCAACCCTGGGTTAAAGCTGATCAGAAGGCTTAAAAGATGCAGGCAGATCTTGCCGCGAGGTCACCGGTAGAGAACCATCAGGCGGGCCCAGGTACACAGACTTAATCCGAGACTACCATCGCGCTCGGGTAGAAACCTGCCAGGCTTTAGTTTTCGCCTGTAGCCAGGGCCCGGGAGACTCGGTGGGCCATCTGTACGCCAATCCAGTCGTGCACCAACCCAGTTGCAGGGTCATCTGACCTGCAGAGCGATCAGCACTTGGATAAGGTCCCTGCAGCATCCACCATCTGTGCACCCTGAAGGAGCAGACAGGCAGCACCAGGTTCACAGAGACAACCCGAGTGTAGCATTGCTTGGGGCAGGAAGCATTAGGGCTCCAAGGGCACCCAAGAGGAAGGTAGCACACCAGCAATCAGAGCCAGGGGAAACCCTGACATCCAGAGGTGTGGAATTACCCTTACAGGCACACGGGAGGTTCAAACACCAGCCAGTGACAACAAGGCCAACTAACACTAGAGATAACCAGATGGCAAAAGGCAAACGTAGGAACGTTACTAACAGAAATCAAGGCAACATGGCAGCATCCGAACCCGGTTTGCCGACAACAGGAAGTCCTGGATACCCCAACACACCAGAAAAACAAGATTTGGGTTTAAAATCACTGGTCGCGATGCACAAGAAGGACGTAAAAAAAAAAAAAAAAAAGATGCAGGCAGTAGGACGGGCTGTAGAGAAGCACCCCAGGGGACAGGATGCCCAGCATCAGAGAACAGAGGTCAAGGGCACTCACCCCAGTTGCAATTGTGTGCAAGAAAAGGCAGAGAGGACTTAGTGGAGGTCCCTTGAACATGAGGGAATATACAATGAAAAGGTAGAAGATTGCCCCGAAATCGGAGCTATGTCCATTCCCAGGGACTTCTGGGTAGCTGCTTCTGTGTACTGACTTTAGCACTTTAGTTCCTAAAGTACACGCTGGAAGGCTTGAGCAAGATCTTTGTATCTCAAGGTTCCATCCAACCCCGTCATTCCACTCCCAGAGGTCCCGGAACGGCAGAGACAGCAGAGGTGATTTTCCTTCTGAGTGCCCAGCATCTGGCAAAGTACCAGGTACCTGGTTGGCAGGTGAAGCAGAATCATGTTAGTTGCGACATAATACTCTGTTTAGATAGGATGGATGTTATCCTGTATCGAGAGCATAAACATTCCAGCCAGGTCTCAGGCTGCCCCTCACCTGCTTCCCACATGACTCGGGGCAGGCACCCACCCTGACATACACGTTTTACACAAATCTAGCATTCCTAGAGTTTAGCCACTCTGCGCAGAGCCACACAGCTCAGCTCAGGAGCAGCGGACCTCAACCGGCATTCAGATTCTGAGCCTACACTGTCTGCCCCTCTCCTGCCACAATCCCCTGGACTAGCTAAAGAGTTGTACACACCATCAAGGCATCTGATACTGTGTGGGCCACCTCAATACCAAACTCCCAGCTTGGGCTGAGTATGGTGCCAGATCACGCAGATGGTAAGAACTGCTCTCCTCTCAAGGCCAGGGGAACTGATCTCTAAGTCTTGTTCCACACAGTCACCTTGGAGAGGAGCCCTGGGCTGGTGCATCATCAGAGTGCCAGCCAGGCAGGGAAGGCTGGGGCTTCCGAGAGGTTCATTTTACAGAAACAGACAGGGTGGGCTTGCAGAGGGGACTGTGTAATCCACAGAAGGCCGGATATACGAAACTTTGCATGCTAGGGGCACCATCAGACATCACCAGAGGGTCGAGCCTTCCCAGCTGAAGGGCCAGAAGCCCTTCCTCTTGTCCTTCCCATGGCTTGCCTCTGTCCTTGTTTATATCCTTCTAGGCCACCTTTCAGGTCCCTCATCTCCCAACCCCACATTCATGTACCTAGGCTGACCAAGACCTCCCCACCCCTCCTTCTCACAAACTAGCAACAGCGCTCTTGACCTATGGAGACAAACTCTCCTTACTGAGGACTCCATATTCTTCTGACTTCTAAAATACTCCCTAGCATGTTTACTCTCCTCAACTCCACAGACCCTAACCACACACCTCCTTACTCCCTCCCTTTACAGTCCCTGCTTGCCTGTGATTCTTCATTACAGAAGGGGTGTGCCCAGAGCTCAAAGTAGAGACCTGAGTAGTCTCACCATGTCACCTCCTCTATCCAACATCACCCCCCCCCCGCTCTTCTGCTTCTAAAAGAGACACCGGTTCATAACCACACCTTCCACGGCCCTATTCCCCCCCTCAGCATGTGTTCAGGATATTTCTATCTTCCAGTCAGATAATACAAAAGCCAATTCGTCATCAATTCCTTTCTCGGCTACCTGTCTGCTCACTCACCAACACATTCTACATGCCGTATACAGAGAGTTGGTCTAAAACCCAAGCCAGTGGACATCAGTCATCTGCTGCCTCAGCTATAGTACATAACATCTCATCGACCAGGCTTCAGCTCAAGATCCAGGATGCCTCCACTTTCTCTCATATTTCTTGACCAAACACACGTATGCAGAAGGCAGGAATAGGGATGGACTTCTTCTTACCCCATGCATATTTAAGATCTGGTTCCTTTCATATCCTCTAACACCCAGTGAAGAACAAAAACAACCTCAGATTCTTTGATATTCCTCCTCTTTAAGTTTCCCCTCACCAATAACAAAATGACAGAAATTGTTGTGCTACTTAAGTCAGCTCTCCAGACGGTGGAAGTTTCAAATTCTCCGTTCCGTAACATTCAGACACACCACACTGAAGGAAGCACCACAGCCTGTGGAGACTGTAGGAACCCTGGGAAAAACAACTCGGCAACCACATGAGCATAGATGAGGGGGTATTCTGTACCTCCAGAGAGCTGCCCCAGTTTGTATTGTGTGGAGAAGAGAAGAGCCCTCCCCGCTCAGACCTGCCTCAAGTATCAGCTTCTGAGCTGGGGAAGTGAGACCCCCTAAGTTTTGAGGAAGTCTTTTACATAACAGTGTACCAAAAGAGATGGCTAAGCTTAAAGTTAAATGTAAGAATGCAGAACAGTTGGGTGAGAGACAAGACAGGTAGTAGAGCAGGGTTGATGATGAGTTGACTTTTATATTATCTTACTGGAAGAGAGAGCCCTCCTCCCACCATGAATCACAGCAGGGCACCCAGGATGTGGAGCTCTGTCACCACTCCATCATAGGGACCATTCTGGCCCCATGCATAAACCTTCACTGTGTTTCACAGCAGGCCAAGAAAAAGCCAGAGCAAGTGCACTCCTGTGGGTGGGAATGTAAATCAGTATAGCTACTGTGAAAAACAATGTGCAGTCTTCAAAACAACTAGAAATAGAACTTCCATGTGACCCAGTGCTTCCTATTCTGAGTATACTGCAAGGAAAAAAAAATCATGTCAGACTCTGCACCCTGTGATCACCTCAACACTGTTCGGTCACGAGATAGAATAAACATTGGTGATCCTACCCACATGTGAGTGGGCAAGGAAGCAGGACCACAACACATGAGAGTTCTGTCAGTCTCCAAAAAAAAAAAAAAAAAAAATGCAGGAAATCCTGTCAGTTTTGTATGATGAACCTGAAGGACGCTGTATTCAATGAAATGAGTCAGGTGGACAGATCATGCATGATCTCACTAGGTGTGGAATCTGAAGAAGTCAAAACAGAAGCAGAGGGTACAATGAGGTTTATTAGAGATTGGAGAAGCACTGGGCAGACACTACTCAAAAGACAACATTTTATTTGAACAGGTGTCATAAGCCCAAGAGACCTGATTTGTCATGTATTATAACCACCATGTAGTGTATCCTCCGACACTGCCAACTGATTGCTTGATTAAGTGAGGAATGGATCCAGGTCAGGTCAGAGAGGAGGTGTCCAGGTAGATTGAAAAGTCACATGAAAAGTTTCCCTGCCACTCTGTTTTGCCTGTTTGAAGGAAGAGTAGTTAAATCTCTGGAATAAATAGAAAAAAACTTGTGAAGATCTTCAGATATTTGCTAACATATGCCAAGTTTCCTAAATAAAGACCAGAGCTCTGGTGATAGAAGATACCAACAATTCTCTTCACCTCTTCTGAATAATTTCTTAGCAGCATTTTTAAAAGTATGTGGATGTGCATGTTTATGCATACGCCCCCACATTAACCCTCATCTCCATGGAAAAAACATGCAAATATCTCTGCTCACATATGGAGGCCAAGGGACAGCCTTGAGGAGTCAGTTCTCTTCTTCCACCACGGGATATATCCATTTAGCTCAGGTCGACAGGCTTGTTTCAAATACTTCTTCCCAGTGAGCCATCCTTCCGGTCCCCAAAACAAATCCTTTGAAAGATCTACAGAATGGGAGAAAGTAATATCCCCCTCAAAAAGTCCATTTCCCAGAATACATAAAGTGCCCTTGCAACTTAAAAAAAAATAATAATAATCAAGCAATCCAGTTTAAAAGGAGAGAAAGTGGGCTAGGGAGATGGCTCAGTGGGTAAACTGATCCCTGCACAAGAGAGTCCCAAGCTCAGATTCACAGAACATGTCTGATGAAGTAGCGTGTGTCTCTCTACTCCTGCCCCCCCCACCCCCGACAACCCCTACAGTGAAGCAGAAAGTGGAGATAGGAGAATCCTGGCAAGTGTGCAAGCCAACTAGCCTGCCCTACACTGTGTGGTGGTGAACACCTTGTCTCAAACAAGGTGGAAGGCGAGAGAACCTACACTGGGGGCTTTCCTCTGTCGCCATACATCATCCACTGTGAAATAGGTGCCTGTACTCACAGCAGAAATGCAGCACAGCCACTGCCACCAYCACCATTGCCACCACCACCGCACACACACTCACAAACCAAATGTGTATATAAAAAGTGAAGGGGTTATTTGCTTAGATGATTCTCCAAAGGAGACATAAAAAGGAACAACAAATACAAGAAAAGATCCTCAAAGTACATTTACCACTAAGGAAAAAGCAAACTCACTACGACCCCGAGGAGATACTCCACACACGCCAGCCAACGTGGTTGGCATCAGCACGGTGGGAAAGAACCAGTGTGGATGAGAAGTGAGTAAACTGGTACGCCTGGGCCTTGCTGCCGGGATGAAATGGCATGGCTGCTGAGGAAAATAGTTTGGCGGATCCCCCAAAAAACGTTAAGCCGAGTTAGCCCATGACCCAGCCATCCTGGTCCTAGACATGCACAGCAGAGAGTTACACGCAGGTTGGCAAATACCCGCACCCACAGCAGCAATACTCCTGACGGGTGACAGGAGAGAGCAACCCCCACCTTCAGCGGCAGCAGCAGAATGGAGGGAGAATGGTCTGCTGCTTCCACACAGTGCTGGTTGTGCTACCCAGTCACAGAAGTTACTCATATTCACGCTTCCGTGTGGACAGTCACCTAAAGCACAGGCGCTGAGGGACAGAAGCCAGATCCAATTGCCTGCTCTACGACTCCTGAGTATCCACCATCTGGAAATTCACACAAACCAAAGGCAGAACAAGGCTTGAGGACATACTTCAGGCCCAAAGCGGTAGGTTGGAGGCAGGAGATTCAAGGCTATACAGCAAGTTCAAGGCTAGCCTGGGCTACATGAGACGCTGTACCCCAAAATGGAAACAGTGGTTTCTTTCTAGGGACTGAAGGTAAGGAGGAGTTATTAGGTTGGCGGGTTGGGGTGTATAGCAAAAAGCTGCAAAATAGGTAGGGGATTGTATTTTGAGGGGACAGTGGGAATTTTTTTGTGACTAGACAGAGATGGCAATGACATCTCCCAAGCATACTAGTGCTGGTCAGAATTGTATTTCCAAGTGGCTGATTGTGTGCTGAATTGTCAAAGCARTAAGATAACAAGCGGTGACATCTCCGAGTTTTCTTCTTGGGCTCTCCTTCAGAGGCAGCATGTGGAGAGTAAGTAAGGCCCTGAGAAGCTAACAGGTTCGTTAGGCCTCACAGGGGCTTTGCAGGGATAGAAGGATTAGACTCTAGATTCCCTAGCTTCTCTTCACTAGGGAAGAACCTGCGGTGATGATCAACATTTCTTGGAGGGTACCTAAACATCAAGTCAAGGCCTGTGTTCTACGGGTTGGGATCCTTCTAAGGCCTAGCTGTGGAGCCCAGGTTAAGCCTTGTTTGCAGCAGGCCTTAGGGGTGGAAGAGGAGTAACAGTTAAATTCAGGAACTCTGAAAGGAGAGGCTGACTCCTCCCACTGCCCGTTGGCCTGCAGAGGCTTTGTATGAGCTTCTGACGAACTCAGAGGAACTCGTAGAAATCTTCCAAAAATAGAGCTGAGATTGCATTGCACGTCCTGGAAATGGACTTCCTGGTATACAACAAGTCAGCCTCCCTTTGTCAGCTGAACACACTGAATAAAGGTGGAAAATAGGGTATAATGCCACTTGGAGCCACTATGGTGAGGACAGCAGACACTCGGCTGTCCTTATGCACGTAGGCATTGTCGATGGCAGGCACCCTAGAAAACTAGCACTCAACAAAATCCTCCTCCTTCTGCCCACATGCCCGAGATCAAATCCAAGCTGGGGTGGGGAAAGCCACCCATCGTGCAGCGCCCGTCCTTCAGCCAGCAGGACTAGTTGCTGTGACTCTTAGGAACACCAACAACCTTTTGAATCTCTGGAATATCATTCTGTCCTCTCCATTCTTATCAGGGGGATCAGTCACCCTATCCCATCCCTTCCAGGTTTCCAGAGCCCCCAGCATGACCGCTAGCCTTAAGAAAAATACCCCCTCCCCCCAAATTCTCATAATCATATTTCTATTCTTTGTCTGCTCTGGGAGCCCTCCATGTATCTTCAGAGCCTAGTTCAATGCCTGGCATCTAGGAGGTGTTCAGGAAGAGCTGGTTAAGTGGAGAAAGGCTGACGTCAACTTTTAGAAGTTAGATAGGCGTATCTGCAGGTGAGAGGAATTTTTGGTACTCAAAACAAAGACAAAGGGTGTCATCCCCAACTCACTATAAAGCTGTAAGGCCACTCCAGGATTTCATTGGGAGCTTACGAGGTCTACCAGCATGCTTTACGTTGCTGTTACAAAACGCC
The DNA here is from genome assembly GCA_002335545.1 of Apodemus speciosus. Lineage (NCBI taxonomy): Eukaryota > Metazoa > Chordata > Mammalia > Rodentia > Muridae > Apodemus > Apodemus speciosus. The sequence continues at coordinate 64,456 of BDUI01006920.1, forward strand.
TGAGATTCATAATTTCAATCAGGGAAAAAAAAAGCTTATTTTGGCTCATAGTTTTTCAGAGGTTTCAATTCACAGACCTGCCACTGTGACAAGGCAGAACACTGTACTGAGGACCTTTGGGATGAATGAAACCATTCACCTTATATTGCCTAGAACAAACGGGGAGGGGGTGATGGGGTGGGCTTACAACATCTGCTTCAACAGCTGTCTCCAATGACTTAACTTCCTCACGCTGGGCTCCTCCTTTTAAAAAACTCTTTATTAGCC
>BDUI01006922.1:19318-29593 GCA_002335545.1 Apodemus speciosus
AAAAAGACATATGGGACATTGGGGGGGCGGGGAAACCAGGAAAGAGGGAAATGAAATGTAAATAAAGAATATATCCAATAAAAAAAAATAATATATCCAATAAAAAAAAATCCTTCTGACTGAAAAAGGTCCAGTCGAAAAAAAAAAAAAGAAAAGAAAAATCCATTGACATAGCAGGGGATAAATGACCCGTTAGATCCGATCCGAGCCACCATTATCCGATTGGCTCTGAAAGTTCTCTGGAAGTACTCTCAGGGATACACCGAGGCATGCCTCCCTGGTCTCATGAGTAGTGCTTAGTTCAATCAAGATGATGAAATGGATAATCACAGCTGACTTCCAGGGGAGGGCGGGGTCAGTGTGACTGCAGAGCTGCTTTATTAGAACCTTCCATCCAGATACTGTTTGAAATGCCTTGTTTGCATCGTGCAAATGTGTCCTGCTTCTAATAGCTTACTAAAATACATCGTAGTAGCTTCCTTTCGTGGATATGCTCTTAAGAGTTTAATAGCCTTTTAATTTGACTTTATTTTCAGTTTACTCCTGTTGATCTGTGCAGTGAAACAAACATACAGCGGATAAAATTTTCAGAGGAAGCTAATAATTACAACTTTCACACTGTCTCCTGAGTGGGCACGTGCTCTCTGGAATTTTCAGACTCCATAATAGAGGAACTTTTATATGCAGTGTCTTAAGTTCAGTTTCTATTGCTGTGAGTGATAAAGAACATTGCCCAAAATAATTTGGGAAGGAGAAGGTTTAATTGGCTTACCTATGCTGGGTCATGGTCCATTGAAGGAAGCTTAGGCAAGAATTTAAGGCAGGAACCTAGAGGCAAGAAGTGAAGCAGAAAGTGTGGCGGGGCTGCTGTTTCCTAGCTTGCTCCCCATGGCTTACTCAGCCTGCATTTTTTGTACAACCCAGGATGACCTGCCTAAGGGTGTTACTGTATGCTGTCATGTCAGTCACTAATCAGGACAATGCTTCATAGCATTGCCTGTGTTCAATTTGATGGAAGCACTTTCTCAATTGGGATTCCCTCTTCCCAAATGACTCTAGCTTGTATCAAGTTTTTAAAAACAAACAAACAAACAAACAAACAAATCTAAGCCAATGTATTAATAATACATTGTATTAACCAATAATAGACACACACACACACATACACACACACACACACTGACCATATACATATACAGCCCATATCTCCTTCCATTAAAATTGCAACCTAATCAATACAGAGATGTAAGTTCCACAGGAGAAATGAAATGTAGTTYGCAACACTCTTCTAGCATATTGACTGCAAAGTTTGTGGATTTTAACAATAATTTTAAACCTTTAATTGCAGAATTTAGACCACACTGATTAATCAGTGACGTCATGATTTCCTCTCATTGTTCAGAACCACAAGGAATTGTAAAAGACAAAGAATATGCTTTTAAAAAATTAACAAAATACATTTTAGTACTCCAAGTATTTTATAATATATGAGTAGTTGATCAAGCATATACTGTGCTAGTTTCGGTGAAAATATTTCTTGAAATCAGAGAAAATAATGTTTTAGGACCCAGTGTTCATGTAAGTGACATATAGATTCTTGGCTATTGAGTGCAAAATCAGATGAAATAGACAAATGCACCAGCTAAGAGGGTGAGAATCAAAATAATCAATCCACTCATAAATTAAGGGAAATCTCAAATATTCCAATATACTTATGATAAAACCCAATCTGAAATATCCCAATATACTTGTAAAAACCAATGGAATGAGTTGGTGTGAGGATAGGGCATTGTAGTTAGGGTTCATGCTGGCATGCCTGGTCTCTGACAGACTGGTGAAGTTCTCTCCTACCTGGCATGGGAAAGCTGTCCTTTCCAGGGCCAAGATTAGGGCAATCCCCTCCCCGTTATCTCTCCCGTCAGTGTGATAATGAAAGATGGGGGCCATAGTTCTGACAAGTGGCATAACTTCTGGATTCCACTAATCACTCCCTCTTGTTCCTCCACTGTGGGCCTGGCATGGACCTGGCTTCACTCACCTCCCCTATGTAAATTCACTGTTGTCAAGAGTCTCTAATATCGCTGGCTTAATCCCTTTGATTAAATTCTCCCTGTTGGATATATCATATCATTTCTGATTATAATTATATTGGTCAAATAGTTGACATTTTAGGAAACATCTCCTGTTATATAGGCCTGTATTTAAAAAGCTGCCATTATTGGGTCCTCACTATGATCCTGGTAGTGAGGTATTCAACATCCAAGGATTCAAAGAAATTAGAAGTTACATAACTCAGTAGTCTTGCAGATTAGAAACTTTACCAGACAAAACACTGTGTACAGGGTGAGACATGAACTCTGGGCTTAGATTTTATAATAATCTAAATGTTCCTAAAGATAAACACAAAGGATGAACAGGAAAAGTACCATAGATCCAGCTACAGTATCCCTGGATATGTACCTGAAGGGTCTAAGTCAGTACACCACAGAGATTCTTGCACATTCACATATACTGCAACATTATGCACAACATCCAAGATGTGCTGGGTCTGGAAAAATGGCTCAGTGTTTAAGAGGATTGACTGTGCTTCCAAGGGACACAGGTGCAATTCTCAGTACCCACATAGCAACTTACAACTGTCTGTAACTCCGGTTTCAGGAGGTTTGACATTGTCACCCAGACATACATGCAATTAAAACATCACTCAATGCACATAAAATAAAAAAAAACCAAAGAACAATATCTAAGATATGGAACAGCCTAGAAGCCATCAACTGATGAATATCCAAAGAAAATATGGCCTCTCTCTATCCTAAAAATAGGTAAAGGCATAAACTTTCTTCTAAATCATGACATTTGGAAATTGAGCATCATTATCCAAAATCCTTATGTAATTGTATTTTTTATTTTAAAAAGCTATTAATTATGCAATCAAGACAAAAGAATGGACAAATTACTTTGTATTAGAATGTATTATTTCAGAATATTATTTTTATTGAAAATAGATGTTTAGTATACAATAGATTCTTATTACAGTTTCCCTTCCCCCAACTCTTCCAAGATCTTTCCCACCTCCCCTCTCATCCAAATCCTTTCTTTTTCATTTTCATTAATAAACAAACATACACTCAAACATAGCAATTAAATAAAATTATATAAAAGCAAACAAAAATAGAAGAAAACAAACAGGAAAAGAAGAGCCAATGAGAAAGCACAAGAAACACACACAGGTACAATAGTAGATATATTCATACATATAAAATGTATAAAAACAAAATCAGAAATCATAATATGTAAGCAAAAGACCTGTAAAGTTTTTTTTAAAAAGGTCAGACAAAGCATTATGAGGCAAAAATACCTCCAAAATATCACCGAGTTCATTGTGTGTTAGCCATCAACTACTGGGCATGGGATCTGCCCTAAACAGTGGTTTGTATTCCCAATGAGACTCCACTAGAGACAACTAAGTTTTCCTTTATCAGGGGCTATCAATTGGAGACAAATTCTTGCTGCATTTTGCAAAGAACTGGGTCAAAAGTTACAGAGGAATATATTGTTATTCCATCTGTAGAAAGGTAGAGAGGAATCACTACTATTTTACAACCAGCCACTGTTTTCTGCTGTCCTTGTGCTGGATACCCAGACTTCAGTTCCTGATAAGATTTGGTAGTAAGGAGTTATCTAAAAAATTTGAGACATTCTTCACATCATGATAGACGCTTTGACTGTACCATCCTTGATCTGTTCTAATATGGGACACACTGCCTTATATAACATCCTCTTAAAACATGTAGAGCATAAAGCAATATCTAGTAACCCATGATTATTCTCTAACTTTTTTGTTTAAAAAGTTTGGAGAATCACAATGCATAAAAATTACATTAAATTCAAAGTTGAGTGTTCATAAGTAGTTTTGTTAGAACACGGCCGTGTTCAGTGTGTGTGTATGTGTGTTGACAACTGTTTTCATCTGTGTATTTGCAATATAGATCATAATATTCCTAAGCATTTACTAAATAGCCTCTTACAAAAGTTGAACTTCAGATTTCAGTCTATGCTTTATTCCTCTATAAAGACAAAATGTAGGTGTTGACCAACATTTAAACAGGTGATCATTTCTAGTGAGATGTATAGACAAACTTGTGTCATAATAGTTCCTATTAATTTTACCTTTTCTCAACTTATTCTCTTCACTTTTTCAAGTACAGGATCTGTCTCTAAATAATTGTGATGTTTGTTTTTCTACTCTTCTTCAATACTTATATTTAAGCATTAATATTATTGCATTTCCATTGGTTCCCCCCTCCTAGATTGGTAGGATGTGTCTGAAAAATACTAATAGTGAAATAGTTATTTCCTTACTTTGACACCATATTTGTAAACCTTCATCATTATCTGTCATTCTCTATATCTGTCTGAGTCAGCTGCTGGGTGTAACCCCTCAGAGGACAAAATGCTCCTGTCTGCAAGCATAGCAGAGCATCATTAATAGTTCCAGGGATTGGTGTTTGCCCATGGGATATGTCTCAAGTTGGCCAAGTTATTGGTTGGCCATTCCCTCAGGCTCTGCTCCATCCCCTATCCCTGCATTTCATGTAGACAGGATAAATTTTGGGTTGARAGGTTTTKTTTGTTTGTTTGTTTTTTTCAAGACAGGGTTTCTCTGTCAGCCATGGCTGTCCTGGAACTCACTCTGTAGACCAGGCTGGCCTCGAACTCAGAAATCCACCTGTCTCTGCTTCCCAAGTGCTGGGATTAAAGGCGTGCGCCACCACCGTCTGGTGGGTTGAAAGTTTTGTGGATGTGTTGGTGTCTCTCTCTCTCTCTCTACTGGAGATCCAGCCTGGCTACACAAGGTAGCCTCTTCAGGTTCCATATTCCCAATATAGTGAGTCACAGCTAAGGTCACTTCCATTGACCCTTGGGTGCCTCCCTTATCCCAGGTCTTGTCCTAGAGAGACCCCCACCTCCTCACCCTTGCCAAATGCACATTTTCATTCATTTTCATGGCCATCTAGCCATCTCTCCTGMCCTTCCCCTAACCTGATCCTGAATCCCCCATTCCCATCCCTATCCCCCTCCTCCCAGTTCCCTTCTTCCATCTGCCTCCTATGACTGTTTTATTCCCCATTCTAAGTGGAATCCAATCTTCCTTAACTGGGACTTCCTTCTTGTTTAGCTTTTTATGGGTCTGTGGAATGTAACATGTATTTTACAGTGGCTAATATCCACTTGTCAGTGAGTATATATCATGTATGTCCTTTGGGGACTAGGTTACCTCACTCAGGATGCTCTTCTCAAGTTCCATCCATTTGCTTGCAAAATTCATGATGTCTTTGTTTTAAATAGCTGGCTTGGAACTGATTCTGTAGTCCAAGTTAGCTAACCTTGAACTCAGAGGTTCATCTGCCTCTGGTTTCCAAGTGCTGGGATCAAAGGCATGCACCACCAGGCCGGGATACAAATCTTGTTTTAAAGGGATTTTTGTATGTTTTTAAAATCTCCTTGTGAGTTGCCTGTTAGGTTTTCTCTTTCTTGCATCATTTTTAACATCTTTGTTTTTACGGACACAATTTTTATATGGAATTGGACATTTTGACACGGTTTTTCATTTTAAATTCTATATTGTATTTGGCTGTTGTTGGCTTTCTCATTTTATGGTAGCATATTTCCCTTGATTTTTTTAAGTCAAAACTGCTGGGTTTTCCCATTGTAATGAAAGTTTTACAGACTGAAGTCTTAAGATCCATTCCCGAATTATTGTTTACTCTTTTGTGGGTTTCTTGTTCTCTTAGTTTTATTGCTTCTCATTTTAAACAATTGGTTCTTTGGATTTGAGATACATGGTTGATGGGTTTTGCTTTAATGGAATTATTGAGTTATATAAGATCAGTGAGTGGTGTGTTGAAAAATCACAGTGATGGTATTCCTAAAAGACTGCATCTGTACTGTAACTCTGAGCTTTTCTTTGAGCCAAGCTTTCTTCTGTTTGCTTGCTTGCTTGCTTTTAGGTTTCAGATTCCAATAAATAGTTTACATTTTAGAGAATGCTATACATCTGATTAATGCGTTGTGCTCAAAAATATCTGGTAAAGTGCCCAAAATGTCTACGTTAAGAGCTTATTTGTGGACTGAAGTTGTGACATGGTGGGTAAGATGATTGTCTAGTCTGCATAAAGCCCTGGGTTTGGTCCTGTGCACTGCACACTCAGTGTTATGACACAGGGCACACACCTCTTACCTCAGCACTGGACAGGAAGGTCAGAAGTTTAAGGCCTTCTTTGGTGACAATAAGTCTGTGGCTAGCCTGGCGTATGTAACTCTATCTCAAAAACCAAAAATGTTTGTAAAGAAAGAGGAAGGGATATACTCTGTAGGATTTGGGCTTCTGCTGTTTTGTACTTTTGTAACTAGAGTTTTATGAATTAATTGTAAGAAGAATTTTCATTGTAAGGTACTATTTAATTCATTCTCGTTGAGAACAATAACCACTTTAGTCATATCTCTAATACCTGCATTCTGCTTGCAGAATTTATTTCTCAAAAACTGAAAAAGAAGAATTTATATATCTTATTTTTGTACAGACTTTCTAGTAGTTTTGTATAATGCACTACTGCTACCAATTTTGTAAATCCATGGATATTTATTCAAAATTTACCATTTTGATATAAAATTATCTTATCTATACATGAAACTTTCTTGATCCTTGATACATATTTTGTCTCAAATAACTTTGCAAAACCTACATTTTTGTTTATATTTGCCTGATATATTTTTGCTCCCATCTTATTTTTAACTTTGGCAACTTGTTCCATGCTTCTTTTAAATAAACAGCATCTGTTCATCTCTTGCATTATGATCTAATTTGGTGCTTTTTGTTAGTTAATGTGAATCAAACAATTGACAATTTAATATTACTGGTTGGTATATTTGGTTTCTTGTCTGGTAATATTTTTTAATTGCTTCTACTTTTAGTCATAACTCTTTTTTTGCTCGTTTTTTGATTAGTCTTATGGCTTTTAACAACCAATCTTTTTCTTCTCTTGTTTTTTCCTAATTATTGATAATACTTTTACATATATTATTTTGCACTTGTTAGTTCATCTTAAAGAGAAACTGTGAGTGTCATGAATGAAACAGTAATTACTAGCAAAGACAATGTAAGACAAAATAAAAATTATTTACTTATTTAACAATTTTCTCATATATATGTAAGTTGGGATGAAGTTCAAGGCTTACTTGGTGTGCTTGAATTCCTAGGTATGACCCTAAGCACTTCAAACTGCAATCAGTCTGTCAGTCAGCCAATCAATGTACTATGTCATTTTATACAAGGTTCTAAGAAACACTTTTTTCTACTGTGACTTAGTCACCTTGACAATGATTTATTTTTACACTGTGGTTTTTATTTTTTTCTTTTCTTTTATTGGATATTTTCTTTATTAACATTTCAAATGTTATTAAGTGTTATCCCCTTTCCCAATTTTCCCTCAAGAACACCTCTACCCCATATCTCCTCCCCTTGCATCTATAAGGGTGCTCCCCTACCCACCCACCCACTCCTGCCTCCCTGTCCTCACATCCCCCTACACTGGGGCATTGAGCCTTCACAGGATCAAGGGCCTCTCCTCACATTGATGCCTAACAAGACCATCCTCTGCTGCATATGCGGCTGGAGCCACGGGTTGCTCTATGTGTATTCTTTGGTTAGTGTTTTGGTCCCTGGAACCTCTGGGGGGGGGTTGATATTGTTGTTCTTCCTCTGGGGTTGCAAACCCTTTCAGCTCCTACTGTCCTTTCTCTAACTTCTCCRTTGGGGACCCCATGCTCAGTCCAGTAGTTGGTTGTGAGCATCTGCCTCTGTATTTGTCAGGCTCTGGCAGAGTATACATCCCTAAAGCTCTTTTTGTTATAATTTCCCTTTTGCTCTGTCTTTAGTAGAGCTAACTATGCTCAGATTGCTTTCCTGTGACACACAGGTTGGTGATACCTTTCCTCGGCTGTGGCTGTGTCACTCTCTTAGCCAAGAAAGACAACTTCTGTTGATGCATAGATATTTTACCCTAAAATATTCTGATGTTTTGTTCTCAGACATCTAATATGGGACAAAATAAGACACTAAATATTTTTCTGCATTTTTCTTTCCATTAGAAGCTAGATTTTTCCCTACCAGAGATAAATTTTCCATTAATGTTTACCTTCTTTAGCAGTAGAGAGATGTGGGTGCTTTTCAACAACACCTTTTTATTTAAGGATTCCTTTGGCTTCATGATTCCATTCTAGGGATGAGGGGGGATGGAGGGAGCAGAGGGCAGTGGCTCAGTAGGTTACATACAGCACTTGCTGTACAATAATGAGAATCTGAGCTTCAATTCTGAGTACTTATATAAAAACCAAGCATGGCACTTAAGACTATAACCCTATAGTGCTGGACCAGAGGTCAAAGGGACAAAAAGAAAGATCACTGGTGTTTGCTGTCCAGCCATCCGAGCATCAAAAATCAGTGAGTCTGGGGTTCAGTGAGTGACCTTGAGTCCAGAAAATAAAGTAGAGGGTGATGGAGAAGGGTGCATGACATTCTTCTCTATCTTCCTCACTGGTGCACATACCTGCGCATACACAAAGAGTACACACAAACACACATACACACACACATACACACACACACTCATACACACATATCATGACACATGAACACATACACACACATAAGCATACACACACATGTACACATACAAACACACACACAAATTCTATTCTTTCTTTAAACTATATCATGTTGCAAATATATGCATATTTTCCCTTAAAGTACTTCCGTTAATTATAGCATCCTTAGGGCTTTCCTTCCATATATCTATAAACTTTTAATCACTTTCCCTCAATCCAGGGAATCTACTTTAGTCTTTCTACCAGTTTTCAAGCTCAGTTGACTTTATTTTTCAAGTTTATTGGTTACTTTGTATATCGTACTTACCTATATTTACCTGTTTCTGATGTTATTTTTGCTCTGTAAATATTTTTCCCTGAGAATTTCATTAATGGGCACCGTATCCTTTCCATACCTCCCTTTGCTCCCAGAAGTCCCCCTTTTCAAATTCAGAATATCTTCTTTAGTTATAATTGGTATATGTATACACATTAGTATGTGTATGTATGCACACATGTCTATATAATCTACTGAATTCATTTAGAATTTGCCTATTTTTATCAGAGTCCACAGGGTCGGACTCCACTGCTGTTGGCTTTACTTTCTTTATAGTGCCCTCTTAACTATAGAGTACATGGAAACAAAAACATAGTCTAGTTCCTAAAGAGACACCATCCCAATCACTATGTTAATGCCCCTTATTTTGAGCAATGATAGATTTTTTTAAAATCTTACCAAAAAAAAATTTTGCTTACTTATTCTGGCAGAAACTATCTGACCCTGAGTAACAGTGGGATTTGAYGTAGTTCTATCAAATTAGCTTCATTTCCTATAAACAAGATAAAATCTTTTAAGAAGAGGGCAAATCTTGAGCGGTTACAAGTTCAACGTGTTTTAATATTGCTTTATCTCAGTCTTAGTGAAGCAAGGAAAATATAAGCCAATCCTAGCAGGGGCTGTGTAGTTTGATGTCCAGGATGAATCAGGAGAAGTGACACACTGTTTCCTGAATCCCAAGTCTTGTGTTCCAGTTGAAAKCYGGTGTTCCCCTTGGTGAGGGATGCAGCATCTCACCGCTGGCTGGCGCAGAGCTTGCTCTGCCTTCAAACCTTTCCTCCACATCSCATTATGACTGTTGCATGCTGTTGGCCATTCTTTTTCTCAGTTAGTTAATCTGCATTTTCTCATCTGGCTTGTGCTGGCTCAGCTTTCCTTCACATGGCTAGAGAAAGGCATTTGGGGGCCCATGTAGAGCTCRCCTCCCCAGTTTTCTGCAAGGAAATGTTTGGATTTAGCAAATGAAATGCTTGGCTTCATGCGCATTTTCATAAATCATTCATCTTTGCCTCTCTTTATCACCGCCTTCCCTTCCCCTCCTCCCCCCTCTGCTATTCCCTTTCTTCCTTCCAGTAGCCCTCCTGCTGTCTGCTGGTATATTGTATATTCCATTACCCTCTCTTTTGATCCCCTGTACCCATAAGTTCTTTCTGTCCCATGGCTTACTCCCCAGTTTCATGGCCTACATATGCACATACACAAACATATACAAACATAAACATACAAAGATACAGACACACAGACATATTCACATGCATTTATGCACATGTATATGCATAACACACACACAC
>BDUI01006923.1:56202-66383 GCA_002335545.1 Apodemus speciosus
AGGAGGGTGACATTAGTATAAACTGCCACCTTGGACTAAGGTTGGATGCCATTCTGTGGCTGAACTTGTTCTGTTTAGAAAGTATCCATAATACTGAAAGCGAAGAACTAATGGATAATTTGAGAAGAGGTTATGTGGTATATAAAAAAGCCAATTTTCAGATGTTATCAAGCAAAGGAAGGATCTCTGTTTACTCAGCCTSCTGGGACTTTCTCTATCCATGAACTCTTTTTCCTTTCTTTCTTTAAGGACACATGAAAGGGATCCCTGTTGTCATTTCCCCATGGGACTAGAGGTGGATCTCAAGTGTAAACTGTGCCCACATGACCCTTTTCTCTGGAGAACTAGGTTTGTACCATGTTGTCTCAAGCAATTTCACAAGCTTCCTCACAACCTAAGAGCAAAATTAATTTATATGTATAGATTTAGCAATAAGTACTTGTGAGGGAGTGTTCTTAGAAATGAAAAATAGAATAAGACTTTAAATATGTAACCATGGATACTAAGATAGATATAATACATCCCAACATTGGTATTCTAGGGGGCAAAGGAGAACATAACTTCACTGAGGACAGAGAACACCAAGAACTGYCATGAAGCTTACAGAGGGAAACAGAGAAGACTTGGAAGCTAAATGAGGTGGCTCCTGTCTCCCAGGGCCAACCCTAAGCATTCTAATCCTTCTTATAAACAACCAAAGCCAGGTCCTTTGTTCACAGTGTGGGGCCAAACCATCTAAGGCAGAAGTCAAAGCATGAAGGCACCCAGTAGGAGAAGCCAGGTCTTGTCCCTTCTCTTTGTCCTTGAGTCACAGGCACAAGCACATGCACACTGTCAACACTGCCTGTGGACCAATGCCCTTGCTTTGCAATCAACAGTATCGCACCGAGCCATGACTTTGTCCTGGTCCTGTGTCAGATGAAGTTCCGGAATGGCTCTGAGCATCCCATTTGCTGAGGAAGTGCGTCCCTCAGAAAAGGCTGACACAAATGGAACGTGGGAGGCAAACCTGGGGCCAGACAGCTCAGGAAAACTTAGCCAATGACTTGACTCCTGTAAGTTCACTGAGCTGAAAATGGTCCTACTTAGAGGAATATTGAGGCATATCCATCTCCTCATGAAGAGCACTGGATCATATATTTTAAAAATGGAAACACAGAACATCAAATTATTCCCAGCTGACTGGCAAATGCATCTTCTGCAAGGTAAGTGGGGGCTTTCAGAACTGTGTGGCAAGGGCAGCCAAATAGCTGAGAGTCAGTCCTCACATATACAAAGCTATATCTGACTTCATTAAGGCCATTACAATCATTGTTAAATAATTACTATGTTCATTTAATCATTAGGGGAAAAGCAGATTTAAATCAAAATGCAAATGGCTGAAATAAATTGAATGGTTGTATCAAGGCTGGCAAGAATGCAGAKGGAACAGAAGTTTCATACATAGCTTCTGTGGTGTAAACAGTATGTCAGTTTGTACTTTAAAAGTTAAATATAAGCATATCATGCAAATAGAGCTGTTCTTTTCCTGAATGTCTATAGCTATACAAAGACTTCTACATGAATAGTCATAGCAGCTGTATTTAGAATAGCTGGACACTGGAAAACAGCCCCAATGTTATCAAAAGGGAAGGAATAAACAAATTTCACCGCATGCATGCAGTATAATCTAAGTAATATGAAGAAATTAGTTATTGAGATATTCAGCCTTACGGGTGAAGCTCAAAATAAGTATCCTGAATGAAAGAAGCCAAGAGTATGTACTATCTGGTCCTATTTATAAAGAAGCTAAAACCTGCAAACTGATTTGTATTGAAAGAATGCAATAATACAGTTGTTTGTGGGTGGGGAAACGAATAGGAGCAGACAGAAAGACCTGCAAAGGGACCGAAGGATTCTTCAGAAGTGGTGGGTGTGTTTCTACTTCACTGTAGTCATGATGCCACCAGGCATGCATATGTCAAATTTTATAAAATTGAACACTTTAAATGTGTACAATTGATTCATATAAAACATCTCGACAGAGCTAWTTAAAGTWTTCATATTGATGACTCTGTCTAGTGTATGTATGTATGTATGTATTTATGCATATACGTACGCATGTATGTATGTATATTTATATGTTTTCGCAAGASACATACRTTCTTTGGGGGGGGGGTAAGAGACATACATTCATGTTCATATACTCTCCAAAATTGGAAGCATCTCATATGGTATCCAGCACATAGTAGGTATACAGTAGCTATTAGCTGAATAAATAGATAAACTGGTCCCTGCTAAGGCAAAGATTTATACTGTCAAGTCACAGTTGGCAGTCTTGGTGATTTTCCAAGGACCTAGTTTCCTATGCCAGGCATGGTGGGACAAGCCATTTTATCCCAGTACTTTGGAGGAGGCAGAGGCAGACATAATCTCTTTGAGTTCCAGGCCAACTGGGACAACATAGTGAGATCCTGTCTTAAAACACAAACAAACAAACTAARAATAGTTTCTTACTTTCATTACAAGGCAGGCAAACTTAATCACTCATAACAAATATCTTGCGGGCTTGAAATCAGGCATTTTGATGTGAAACTGTATTTCTTTTTATGGTTACAACATGCTTCACACAGAGACTTGAGACTACAGTACAACAGCATGCCTCTTTTTGAACTGATATATCTTTGCTTATTTTTCTGAAAATATGTTCTCCATTACAAACAGGAAAGTCTGGCTTCACTAATCCACAAAGTTGGCTTTGCCATCCAGTATCCCAGGCATTTCTTTCCCAGCAGGGGCTGAGCTCACAGGACACCTTTGTCAAGGGGCACTTGGCTCTGTCTTGTGTAGCCCAGAAAGAACTAATGACAGAAAACTCTAAAGAGGAGAGAGAGACCGCTTTGATTCAGCTTGCTTTACAGCTTCTAACCTTTCACACAACAAAAATGATTTCCTCATGGAAGGTTGCAGGCTTGGAGAGTTTCCTAAGGATTCTGTCGAGGACCCCATGAGTCCCCATTTCCCAGGGATGTATTTCGTGTTGCAAGGCCAGGGAGAGCTTGCCAGAGCACTCAACTGGCTGCTGTTTTCCAGGAATCGTGCTTCCTCGAGATTAGATCAGAGCCTTTAACAAGCCGAAGGGTAAGATCACCGGGGGCAGAAGATTCACATATTTGTTTTCCTCCCATCTCAGTTCACCAGCTCTTTATGGAATGCTCCCATTTCCCAGATCACTGGGCTGGTGGTGCTGTGGTGAAGGCATAGGGCAAGCAGAACATCTATCTGTGCCCAAGGAGCTCTTGAATGAATGAAGCATGGAATCCACAGAAGGTGCGATTTACTACAGTGTGGTAGCAGAAAATCTCATCTTTAGTGCCTTGGCTTGCTCTAGTCTGATAGACTCTCTAGAAGGTCTCTACCAGATTTTAGAACTACTTGGCTCTCCTAAAAATACTCAGATGTCCAGTTCCTGTCTAAACTTACCAGATCCAAAACTCTAGCAAAAAGTCACAAATGGACTCAGAGGGAAAATAAAGAAAAAGAAATGTCTTTGTTACATGTTTTGTTGCTACAAATACTTTAAGTGGGGAAGGGCTTATTTTGGCCCTTCTGGCCCCAGAGAGCCCTCACACATCCCTGTGAGCTGTTCAGAGAGCTCCCTACAGGGGTGACTCTCTGCCTGGTACCTTGTTGGCCAGTTTTAAACACCACACATGCCTGCAAATGTTTTGCTGAGCTCCCAAAACAGAAAATACACTTCTGAATTTTCAGAAAGCCGAGACTGTCCTGCTCCTTATCCCACTCTGTGGCTGGAGGGGGGAAGGGGAGAGTTTTGCAAACTCAGACTCCCTAATAGTGCTTTCGGCGGCCCTTCTGGGATGTATAACCCAGGCGATCTGACAATGCCATCTGTACTCCTACGTCCTCTCTTCTCAGTCCCACTCCTTGGGACCTCTGGCTCTTTAGCACTATTTGTTCACAAGATGACACCTGAAGTAATAAAAGATCACAGGGCCCTACCGCTTTCTTTCTGAGCAGACTGTTCAAGTGTGAAGGGTGCCTCAAGACTCTCGGGATTCTGAATTCTCTGCCCTGTGGCCTGGAGCAAATCACTTAACCTTTCCAGAATTCAATTTCCTTGTGATAATAAAGGAGTGGATTATCTCCAAAATCCCTCACCATCTGACCAAACTGTGACCTTAGGTAGGAGACGAAAAAAAAAAAAAAAAAAAAAACCCTGATAGAAATAAGTGAAAATTTATTAAGGTGGAAGACTCAAATGATATGTTTTGGGTCAAGGATCATGAAGGAAGAACTCTTTGCCCACTGAGGCACTCCACAAGCTGTGTGGAATAGAGACGACGGATGGACATAGAGGACAAATGTCTACCCCAATCCCCACCAGAGTACAAGTAAGTCCACTATGGAGCATGCAAAGGTAAGTTGGATTCTGAGAAGGGGAAAGAAAGTAGATGCAAAATGCCTTCCTCCTGCAGCAGAGCGCACATCAGTTATCATTTGTGGAGGTAGGATAAAGAGCCTGACTACTAAGATGCTGCACCATCGCCTCATTTCCTGATGTGAGCATGCCAGTAGAGCTCATTACTTCAGACCCATCTCTCGAGGGCTGTGCCATGCTTGGCTGCCTGCTTCCTCCCCTTAGTCGCTTTGCTGAGATGAGGCTGTGGTACCTGTAGGCTTATGGAGAAGGATGGCTCTAACCCATCTGCCCACGAACCATGAGAACATCCAGACACCAGCTGTTCTCCTTGACAAATGGAGGTTGCAGGAATTTCAATCAAGTTTATATGATGATTGAGGGCTGTACTTGACAAGTCAAGTATGATGATAGATGGTAAAGAACTTCACATTCTGAGAAGCGGCACTGAAGTGTTTATCATTGTTTGGATAAAGTCCTCTTTTTATAGAGGAGGAAAATGAAGTTCAAGTCATGGGGCCAATATGCCTGAAGTCACCTGTAGGAAGCAACACTGAGGCCAGAAGGTGGTCAGTCCCCAGCACCTTGCAAGTCCACTCTGTGTGTGAACTGTACAGAGCCTGGGGCAGACTGTTTATCTTTCCAGTAGCTTCCAAGTTTCACCAGGAAGAAGCTTATTCTGACCCCAAGCATAGTTTAGAAGCTGCAAGGAAACTCCCAAAATTAAAGTTTAAAAAAGCAAAGTCTGGGCTGACCAGAACTCATCTGGAATTCGTCCAAATGAAGTTATTGGAGATTTTTATTGTAAGATTAAATTACCATTTTGAAGAATCTCTTTCATACTAGAAACTAAACAAACATTTTACTTCAGTGTTTCTCTTTTACCCGGAGGCAGAACCATGTATCCACGGCCCCAGGGGGGAATCAACAGAGACCTAGGTTTCACACCAGACTTCCTGGACCATTAGTTCCCCTGAATCCTTTTATTATCTCTCCTGACCTCCACCAGGAAACCAGCCCTTGAGATGGGCCAGGAATTCTCCAGTTTCCTCCGGCTCAAAGGAGGGGCGTACGACACAAACCACACCATCAGTCTCAGCCCAACTGGAGAAGGAAATAAAAAAAAAGCCATCACAAGGATGAAGCCAGCTCATTTAAGTCATTCTGAAGAGAGGACTCCCAAGAGATGTGCCCTGAGTTCCTGACCCCAGACTCCTAAAGCTGTGCCGAGTTCCATCCATCCAAGGCTAACCCACTGTCCTTCAGCATCTTCTTTCTAATGACCATAGGAACTCCTTCTCCATGTCATACTCTTTCTTACTGATCTCCCTCTTTGTACCTCACTCACAATCCCATTCCCTAACACTTACCTGTTACATGAGTCTCCTAACTGGCTGTTTGTCATTTTGGTTTGCTAACCCATGCAACACTCTTCCTCCAGATGAGCATGCCCGGAACTGTGTTCACCTGTCACTTCTCTAACCTAATCAATCTCATCACTCTTCCCTATTGCCACTTGTTTTGAACTCTAGTGTTCAAGGGCCTTCATGGCCACATCCTGAACATCTGTCTGGTCTCATCTCCTGTGATTGGCAAGGAAGGGTCTGCCTTCAGTCTGCTTGTTCTCCGGCTCACATCTTCAGTTGCCCCCAGAATCAGGAGACTCTCTGCTTAGATCTGTCCAGGAAAATCTTACCCAGCCTCTATGGCCGTTCCAGACCCTACCTCTTGCAGGAAGCTTCCCTGACCCACTAAGTCTGCAGTTCACACTCCCATCTGAATTCCTATAGCTACATGAGCCCACCAATTGCTGGCTCTTCCCACCCACTTATGTGAACTCTTCCCATTTTTTCATACACTTTAGGCTTATTTCCACAGGGAGACTTTGAGCGGGGATCCTGCCTTGTGCTTTCTTAAATCTCCTCCAGCAAGTTTGTTCCCTGCTTCCTGAGTCCAGGTTCAGCATAGAATAGGAGCCCAGTGGGTATTGGTTGATTTGAAGTGAGATAAGACTAAATTATATATCAAGATAGGAATCAAACCGCATATTTCAGGAAAGGTATTTTCTTCAGTTATTTCAAAAGCATTTTCTCTCAGTGAAATTACATATATTGAATAGCATCAATTTTAAATATTAGATATTAAAACACATTAGCCCACATCAGGACTTATTTCACTTATTAATATACAGAAGAAAGTCAGAAGGCACATATGTTCATTTGAATTAGAATAGCCATAGGCTCATATATTTGAATGCTTGGTCCCCAGTTGGTAGAATCGCTTGGGAAGGATTAATGAGATATGGCCTTGTTTGTTGAAGGAGGTTTGTCACTGGGTGTAAGCTTTGAGGTTTCAAAAGTAAAAACCATTATCAGTGCTATCTCTGTCTGTCTGTCTGTCTCTTTCTATCTCAGCCTCACTGTCTCTCACTGTCTCTCTCTGACTCTCTGTCTCTCTCTGTGTGTCACTGTCTGTCTCTGTCTCTGTCTGTCTGTCTGTCTGTCTGTCTCTCTCTCTCTCTCTCTCTCTCTCTCTCTCTCTCTCTCTCTCTCTCTCTCTCGCTCGCTCGCTCTCTCGTATATTGGGATGGAAGCTCTCAGCTATTGCTCCAGTGCCATGCCTGCCTGTGCCCATGCTCCCTGCCACGAGGGTCATAGACTCACCCTCCAAAACTGGAAGTCTTCAAAATACTATTTCTTTTGTAAGTTGCCTTGGTCATGATATCTCTTCACAGCAGTTTAAAAGTAAGGAAGAATTAAATTCCAATAATGAAATGAAGAAATCAACTTCAAGTTTCATATTCAAATCTCCTCATTTCAACAATAATTGGACTGACTTGGTTATAATAAAAGGCTCTTTATATATATGTATATATAATATATCATATATTATATATAATAACTTTTATTCTGTTGGTGGTTTAAATCAACACAGAGGTAGCTGGCTCAATTAGGTTAAAATAAACTCATTCTAAATTTTTAGGACCAGGCTCATATGGATTTTGCCTATGTTAGCCAGGTTTGACCTCCCTATATTCTGACCCTCAGTCTGTCACCAGGTTGGACTCTAATACCTGGGGGTCTTCTAACAAATAAGTTTCCTGCATTCTACCCCAGACCCATGGATTGAATTTTCTTGGAGCGAAGCCTGAGAATATGGATGCTTAAGACACTCTCTTGATGATTCTGACAGGAGTTCAGGTTTGGAACCTCCCCACTTCCGATCCTCAGACTTGAAGAAGCCAAGTGGGTTCTGAAAGTGTCCCAAAGGCTCCTTCTACCCTCATCGTCCTAGAGCAGCCTGGTTTTGGCCACTCCCCTCTGTTAGCATGTGCATGCACACAAGTGTGTGTGTGTGTGTGTGTTCAGAGTCCTTGCACACCCCTGTGACTTTGCACAGCTGCTTCTCTTACTTGTATAGCTCTCTGCACTTCACCCATCTACCCAGTCCTCCTCAGACACTCCTTAAGTACCAGCTCCTCTGCAAGCCTTACACTCTGCCCTTGTGAATCTGGGGCTGGATGCCTTTCTTTCACATGCTCCCAAGCACCAGTGGAACACCATGTTCACCAGAGCCTAATATTGAGCACTTGGGGCACACAGCTCAATTAGCATAGCCCTGGGTCTCTGGTATCAAGGACCATAGAGCCCAACTAGGAAAATTACCTAGACTGATGCATTCAATAGCCCTTACACAGAAAGCACAGCAGAGCATCAGGCATGCCTTCTGTTGTCCCTACTTTAGGGAGCTTTATAGAGTCCCAAGGTGTCCAACTTTGGTCCATTGGTTGTGAGAGCATAGATACATTTATTTTGCATGACATTGCGACACAACACTGCTATTTTCAAAGTTCATGGTGAAAAATCATGTAACAAAGTCACAAAAAGTTAATAAGTGAAAGAAATTCTATAGTGTTTAAGGGAGGTTTAAGACCTTGTATAGGGCCATATTCAGAGATATCCTGAATTGTATGTGGCCTGTGGACTGCGAGTTGGACACCCCAACTTAGACCGTTATCTCTTTCTACCATTTCTGGATCATCTGAAGGTAACCATGTCTACCCCTCACACCAAGTATTTTCATTTTTGCTATTATGTCTTTAAATATTATGTTTGAATTTCTGCCTTGATTTTTCAGTGTTAGGCTGTTTCTATTACCTTAACACTAGTAAATAACAAGGTTTTATTCCCCCCTCAGCCCATGGGGATCTTTTCCACCTCTCCCTCCAGGGAATCTCCAGGGGTTTTATTAACACTTGCTGTTTCTAATATTATTATTGTCAACATAGCTACCTTGACGTTCCCTTGAGTTGTTAATTATCATTTTCCCTGTTTGCACAATACACTATGTTCTTATCACTACTTTAAAATCAAGTACATAAACAACTGTGTGAACATCTCCCAAGAGGTCCAATGTAATCAATATTTTGAAGTCTTCCTGAGAAAGTTTTCCCAGAGCCTTTAGAGATCCTCCAGGCTGAATTAGTGGCTCTGGGGACCCAGAGATTAGCTGTTTCCCAGGATCTTGCTGTCTTCTCTCTTGTATCAGAACCTGCTCCCTGTGCCCATGTCTGCCTCTTTCTTGATTTGTGGTACCATCTTGTAGAAGACATTCTCTGGTATGTTCCTCAAACACACACACGCACATACAACAGAAACAAAACAATAAGAACAACAACAATAAAATACAGATGGAATATTGTGGTGAAACACTGTACATCGACAGATACCTTTGATCTAAGGTGATGCTTGATTGCTTAGCAGCCATTTTCATTAGCTTTTCTCCAAAAGTGGACTCTGAGACAAAGAAGTGAGTCTAGTAAGCTCCTCTTGGAGGTGATCCAGGAAACATTAGCCGTGGAGAAAGACAGACACAGGCAGGAAACTCGCAGAGTGGTATTAATGGACACATTTCCACATTGGGCAGCTGACTTAGTCTCTACTGAAAACCCCTGGGAGAGGACACTCCAGAGATGCTATACCCAAATGGCAAGGAGGTTAAAGTCTTCCTTTGGGTGTAACTACACTCGAGTGGCCTTAGAGAGTCTTCAGTCAGAGATGTAGGTGTTTGTCCTGGAAGCAGTGTGCACAGATCTTGACAATGGGACAGTAGGCAAGGCTGGAAACACAGTCATACACTAACATGTACCGTGTATCATTTCCCCCTGGAACTGAAACATCCTGATTTTTAAAAATGCTCGATCTTTTGGAATGTCTGGGCCAGCCACAGTAGGTGAAGAATTGTTCTCAAGTGTCTAATCCATGGCCTTCAGGTTATGAGAACATACATGTTTATTTTGCATGTTACTCACAGCCCATGAGATGACAGCTCTGATAGAGAGAATAGAGCCACTCTAGGCATTAGTCTGTGGAAGTCATAAGCTCCTTGGTTCTTACAGTTCTGAAACTTCCACCAGGAGTGTTGATTTTCATACTTGGTATTCAATACTCTGTGGGCCCTTGGCAATCTACAAAACCTTCTTGATGCATGTCACAAAATGATGTCTCTTTCTGTTTTCTTCTCTACCACTTACTTCCTGTTACTCATATATTTTAAGCCTCGCCAAGTGCTCCAAGCTCCCATCCTCTCGTTTCCTGTTTGCACTGGGAATTTTATACATTCTGAAACTTTTTTTTATTTTTTGTTATAAGTCTTCATAAAATTTAGCGTCTTTCTTTTTTTTTTTATTGGATATATTCTTTATTTACATTTCCTTTCCCTTTTCCTGGTTCCCCTGCCCCCAAAGGTCCCACATGCCCCTTTC
>BDUI01006927.1:51190-61341 GCA_002335545.1 Apodemus speciosus
AGTTGTCAGGCTGCCTGTAACTTACAAAGCTGTGCGCATTTGTGGTTTTCTCTGGACTTCATAACGTCACTGAATGAGTAGAAAGGTTTTATAATCTCCAAGATTTTGCTAGCCACTGCTCATAAGTACTCCTATTTGACGTGAGTGCCTGACTTCATTTCCCCCAGATCCTGAAGACCCTACCCTTTATTTCTTACCACCACTGAGCAGACAACTTAACCTTTGCAACCAACATGAAATGAAACAAAAAAAGTTCGTAAGCTTAAAAATGTGATGTGGTAAGCCCAGCGTGGCTGAAGAACTCCAGCCTCCCTCCACGGTTCTCATTGCCTCTTGACAAGGTCATGAGAGAGGTCACTGGTTTCCATAAGTAAGGGGGGGGGTAGGTAAATGAGTGCCTTTTAATAATGCAGGGCTCTTCCCATTCGATYGGCTTTGTAACTTTTAAGACAAAATTTGAAGGTAGTTTCAAATCCTGGAAGGTTTAAAATTTGATATAAGATAAAAATGGAAACTATTTTATTAAAATAATTACTTCAAACTAACATTGAATAGTCTAGTTTCCGTTAACAGAGGGAAAATCTTGTGCATGCCTTCAGTCAGAAATCTGGAAGCACGGTGGGCTCTGTGGCACTGCACACCCAGAACTCGGGAGGCTGCGGTCCACGGATCTTGAGTTGGTGACCAGCCTGAGCTACCTAGCAAGCCCCTGTCTCTAGAAACGAGATCTTGAAACAACAGAGATAGTCACATAAATCTTGACCTTTCAGAGAAATAGACTATGTTTTCCTTATTATTATAAAGGTTTAATCAAAAGTTTAATATGAAAACATTCTTGACCTGATTTTCACATTGTAGTAGAGCAAGCCCTTTGAAGAGGTGAGTGGGTATCCACCACGGCTGCCATTGTATTCACTCTGGGGCTTCTGGCGTGCTCGGAGTGGCCCTCCCACTCCCAATAACACTCTTCTCTGGCCTTCATTTGCCATCTCACATTGTCATCTGTCACAAGAATCACACAGGAAGCTGATCGGTCCCTGGACATACCTGTCACCAGTAAATGTCAAAGCACTCACCCAAAGCCCCCCGCTTGACAGGGCTGAGCTTTTTTTTTTTTTTTTTTTTTTTTTTTTTTTTTTTTTTTTTTTTTTTTAAGTGAGATGTTTTTTGTTGTTGTTCTTGTTGTTTCCATGTGCATTCAAATAAAGGAGAATTTATTCAGAAGCATCACAGTTCCACCACTTTGATTGAGGAACGCAAGAATCCCACTATGGTGTCAGAGTACCAGTGAACCCCGAGCTGGGTGCAGGTGTTTATTAGTCCCCCTTGTGGGAACTTAGGGACTAGGTGTTCCCTCTTTCCTTGGTGCTCTGGTGTTTCCATAAGTCTGTAAGAAGAGATGTTGTGTTGGCCAGAACACTAAACCTGGAGGCTAATGCTGAAGTCCCATTTCCTCGTCTGTAAAGGGGAATAATGGACACACCAGGGAGTCTGACAAGTCAGTGGCTAACACACAGAATGCCTGCCACCTGGGAGGCACTTAGCTGTCACAGGTAAGAAACTGGGCGAACCGAGGACATCTAGAGACAAGTGCTGTCTCCGCAGTCTGCCGACTCTGCTGGGCTCTGACTCATAAGATCTGTGTGTTCTCAAGTAGAAGGCCCACTGTGAACAACAGTCTGTCTTTGTAAAGATGCTTGTGCATTTTAAGGGACATAAGACTAGATCACAAGTATTCAAGCTCCACGACTGACACACTTAAAAAACACATTAAATCACAGCAGTGTTTTATTTCATAGCACCATTCAGTATCGCAGGTCTCTGCAGTAGATATCCAGTAGTGATCTAGCCACGGATCGTTGGTGACGCATTATTCCTAATGAGTGCCTGCAGTCTGGAAGCAGCATGGGCTTTACTAGATAGATGGTAAGCAGACCACGATTCCATGTCCGAGGCCTGGCTGTAATGGGAAGGATAGTGAGTGAGTGCCTTGGGATTATTTGCTATTGAGACCTTTCTGTCCTCAGAGTTTGAATGTTAGTTTGGAGATAACAGCCTGTTGCTAGAGCTGAGCTTAGGTGCTTTCCCCTCCCCCCCAAAACAACTCTGAATTGGGAAGGACCCAAGTTTCCATCGTATGTTTTAGAGCATTTTGATATAAACGACTAGACATACAAACATTATCCATTATTGCTAGATTTTAAAGAATACCAGATTGAGTATCTCATGGGCCAAAGTAGCTGAAACCCATAGTGCTTTGTCAAAGCTAAGTATGGCATCTGCAGTTGTCAGTCATCTAGGAGAGAAAATGGATGGGGGCAGCTCCAGCCTTTCTTTTGATTGTATAAACATTTGTGTTTGCCTTTCGGAACCTCTGTATGATATGTATTGCTAACATGATGTACAGCATATTTATTAAAAAGTTAATTGTAAATGTAAAGTTTGGGTTACTTTGTTCCAAACAATAAAAAAAAGTACACAAAAAATGTGTTTGTGTTACCTATCTGTCCTGTGTTACAAGGGTATCAGAATATGTTTCCAGACATAAACCCTGCCAGCTGGGACGGATCCCTCCTGTGGGACAGTACAGCTGCTCCTGACAGACGTCTTGTTACAGACRGATTCTCGTTTCTCACCCGTCCTGCTTTTGTCACCCAACTGCAGATGGTGACGTTTATAAATGACATCTCACTTCTGAGAGTAATCTTACAAATGTAAGGTTACTTTTCCTTTGCTGGAAGTCAAGGTGGTTTTAAAGCAGGACTCACACGGGACGGCTTGTTAGCTGAGTTGCTGGTGTGTGGGCTGGCAGCACACACCTCAGTCCCCACGTAGCTGCAGCAGGCGTTGAGTTGATTTCAGACTAGGGCTTCTCAAGAAAAATGGATGTCCTGGAAGATTAATAGTTTTACCTGTATTTCTGTATTGTTTGAAAGTGGGTATTTGATTTCTGATCGTCTAGCTGTGGATTTCTTTGCTCAGTCTCTATCTTGAACTTTGTAATTTTTATAACTAGCAATTTTAAACAATATTTAAATTAGAGCATTAAAGCATCAATCTGTTATTTGTATACCAGTCTTAATTTTAAAGAACAGACTATCAAGAGAAAATTAGAAAAATTAATTTTTTAAAAGAGTAATACCTAGTTTTTTTTAAAACAATGTATGCATTTTAATACTTTCATACTAAACTTTAGTATGGTTATACTAAATTACAAGCTAGAATGTTGTCCCACTAGTAACTTGGGAGTACCTTCAGCTTATTATATACAGTGACAATGTTGTTTGGTGAATGATACCAAAATAATGTTACTCTGCAACAGAAATTTGCCTAGGATATGAAATTTTATACATAAATACAACATGTTATCTCAAAAGGCAAATCATGTCAAACAGAACATAAGGAAAATCTTATGTGAAACCTCCAGGTGCTACGTTGCACGACCCCTGAGGCTGCCATTACCTACCTGGTCTTAACTAGCCTGAAGTAAGCCTCGCACCTTCTTTATGAGGGCCGCCTTGAGAGTGGGAGGGCAGAAACGTGGGGGTCTAGATAGGAATTCATTCACACAGGTGGCTTAGCTAACACTAAAAATAAAACTGCCTGCAGTAAATTGAGTAATGGAAGGTTAACTTGTATCAAGTTTACTACCCAGTAGTGAAACTTGTTTTAAGTCATAGTTATTGTACCTATCCATGAAGTACTTAGCAAGTAGCACATGGAATAAWTTTTTAAAGTAGTTATAAATGGTGTAGGCTGATAAGCCATACAATGTCTATTATTTTGTTTAGAAAAAAATTCAGAGCATCTATAAAAGATTGCTGACACATCTCATTAGAAATTCTTGCATCAATATATGGTATGCCATTTGCTAAAGTAGCGGAGACATCTCCATGTGTACCTTCTTCCAGTTCCTCTGAGGGCTTGTGGTGGTATGTAAGGTCCTGATTCTAACCRTGAAGGAAATGTGCCATCTCTCCCATTCTTCAAAATTAGCTCACCCRCTTTCAACACAGTCCGCTGYGAGCGTTGCCTGGACTGTTCTCAAAAGAAAGGCCCTAAATACTGAGAATACTGAAGCTAGGGTGGGGAGCCCAGGTGTTGGCTGTGCCAGCTTTCTGAAGGTAGGATATAAAAACAGAAAATGCCTTTTGTTAATTGGTTGATTAAATAAATACATGTGACTACATGTTAAAAAAAATCCCTGCAGATCAGCAGGGATTGGTTGAGAAATAAAGGGTCATTGGTAGTGGGCTGGAAGGAGACCAGGTGCATTACACTGAGCTCCTGTGCACTGTTTCCAACAGGAGAAATCAAGACATGAGTAGCTGCTAAAYGTTTCCTCATGTATAAGAAACACCACCACCTACTCACCCTGCCCAATGGGTCAGGTACTGTTGGTCCAAGTAAAAAATAGCAGTGATAGACAATTGCAGTTAGGAATAGAAAAAGAAGATAAGGGGGGAAATGCAATGTTTTCAAAGTTCAGKATCTCCAGGGTTTGTGTGGAAAGGATTCTTACCACTTTGGTACCTGTAGCCTCTACTCTCATCGGGGAAAAACCTTGTCGATAAGATTGTTCACCACCTCTGTAACCACCATCCAATAGGAGTGTTACTCATGGGCCCGTGTCTCCTGAGGACCTAGTCTGTATTAACTATCCTTCCAGGTACTAAAGAGAGCAGGGTGGGCAAAGTGAGATCTGTCTCCCTAATGTGTCTGTTCCTGTGGAAAATAAGTAATATCACACGGAACTCTTGCATTGAAGAGAAGAAAATAGAGGTGTGCTAGTGGGTGAAGATACTGAAATGCACCATTGTCAATAAGATGGCCAGAGTGGGCATTTGAAGGAAGTAGCTTTGAGAAAGAAACCCAAGTAGAGGATAAAGGAAAATAAGCCACGTAAGTACTGAGCACTGGGGTTTCAGGCACACCAGCAAAGGCAACCTGGATGAAGAAGCAACTTTATTTGCCTGGAGGAAGCACAAAGACTGGTGTAAAGCTGGACTAGAGCAATCTCAGAGAGACTGACAGATGAATGTGGGGAAAGCTGTGGCCATCGGGGTACAATGGGAATAGTGATGGCTCCTAAAACCTTCTATAAGGAACAGAGGGGGAGCTGGTAAGAGAACAGCAGCGTCATATGGATGGTACAGCAGTTTGTGATCTGGATGCATTTTAAAGGTAGGCCCGTCAGGATTGTCCCAATTCTTAAGTATGCCATGTGAAAAGAATCCAGTGTGTACCTGTGTCACGTGTATGTAAGCATTTGGTACTGTGACTTTATTCTTGAGATGATCAGATCTGTAAGAGTGGGTGGTGGCGTGTGTGTGTGTGTGTGTGTGTGTGGAGGGGGGGGGCGTTACAAGTACACTGGATAAATTCTAGAGATGCATTCATATGCCATGAAGCTACTGTCACAGAGGCCAATAGAGTTATAGAAACAGTTGGTAGATGGGCATAGCACTAGAATGTTTAAACACTACACAGTTGAACATAAGGTGCTGACAACCGAAGGCATTTCTGCTTGGCAGCTCTAAGCAGTCGTTCTAAGTTTAATCAGTTGCTAGAGAGAYTGAAGCTATACTAGTTAGGGTTAAAGGCAAGGTGGGCCCACCCCACTGGGAGCCTGCCATTTCAAGCCACTCAGTTTTCTCCAGGATCAGGTAGTGAAAACATGCAGCTAGAACACAGGAACGTTCTCTGGAGGCTGTATCAGGCAAAGAGGGGAAGAGATGAGCTCCCAAATGCCACCACTGGCTCAAAACTCCTAAGTCTTGCTGTGGTGGCTTAGGGCTGCTGTCCCCAAACCCAGGACATAAAAGCAGGAGGACCCTAATTTTTGGGTCAACCTGTAACAGTACCAAGATGCTATCTCAGAAAACAAAGTGCTGAACCCTYAGCATTTGCCCTTAAGAAAATGAGGGCTCTTGGTGAGTTAGTTTCCCTGGAATGAAGAGGTTGGTCATGTAGGGACAGGAGAGAATTGGGTGATGACATGGCTATAGACATGGTTGGGTTTAAATCCCTGGGGAAAGTTATTTTATGGGAACACGTGGTTGAATGCTGACAGCCGGCAGGGAAAGGGGATTATCTTTGTTTTTATTTGTAAATGGTGGGTGACTGTGGAAAAGTTGACACAAGAAGGGTGCAGTACGTTAATAGGAGTGGATGGACCAAGCTGTCACAGGTGGAGGAAAACAAAACAAAACAAAATGTTTTGCAAAAAACAAGTACAATAAAAATAGAAAATGGTGTGTTCACATAATGGGAGACAGTTTGATAAGAAGTAAAGTACTTGTTCGTGCTACACAACTTGGATGAACCTTGAAAAAAATGCCAAGTGGAAGGAGCCACTCACAAAGGACTACRTATTGTATGACCTTGTACAATTCCATTTTATGAAATGTTGGTTAACAGGCAAGTTCACATAAATAAAAAGCTGGGTGGGGTGGGCTGGGCTGGGGAGGGAGATGACAGTCAGTGGAGCAGGCTTCCTTCCCAGGGCACATGCACAAGCATTGGCTTTAAGCTTTTGTGTGAGCACATAGACAAGTGGGAATTTTATCCTACTAAAGTTCTAAAGTAAATCAACTAGAAATGAACTGACTGAGGAGAAACAGTAGCCTATGAAGTAGATCTCCAGGTGTGGGAGTGTGTGCTGGGGAAATGGAAGGCTGCTGGCCAGAGGAGAAGACATGTTCCAGTATTTTAGAAATCCCTTGAGGAGGCCAGTCAGCATACTTGGAGTTGGAGTRACTTGCAGCCATACTTAGACCCACATTTAAAATAAATATTGGGGATCAAGGTGTAACTGGGGGGCAAGGGGGAGGGGGCTGTGATCAGTCCCAAGTGCCACAAAAACGAAAATAGACCCACCTTGGGGCTTTCCTAGGTAGCTGTGAGGAGAATTGAGGACTGAGGGGGACACTGAGGTGTAGGCTTGGTGGGGTTGGGGTTGTTGAGAACATAATCTCAGGGGAGCGTGGGCAGGTGGCTTGAATGTAAGTTGAGTACTTACTAGTGCTGAAGCCTACTTCCCTGCTYGTGCAGAGGCACTGGCTGGTTTCTAGGAACGCGGAAGACCGGGTTGGCCAAGTACAGGAGGATCAGAGTCTAGGCCTTGCATACTTGCTTTCCCTGCTCTCGCCTCTGCACATCTGCACTTGGAAATCCTTTCAGTTCTTAAAGATCTATTTAAACTTGTGCCCTCTGGGCTTCAACTGAAAGCCCTTGTGCTCATGTGACCTTCTTACCCTCAGAAGTTTCTTGGTGGCCTGCCACCCACCCCTAAGCCCTTCCGTAGGTCTCCTCTGCCATGCCAGTGTCTGATTTAACTGAAGCAGCCATTTTGGAGATCATTAGGAAATGAGGTCATTTTGAGTTTCACTTCAGTTTTGTTTTGCTGTTACCACCTCCACCACACCCCAGTCTTGCTTTCTAACCCTGGCTCTCCTGGGGCCTACATCCCCCTGCCTCCGCATTCCTAGTTCTGGGATTACAGGCAGGCATTTTGATTTTGATTTTACTTTTTTTTTAAACAATCTCTCCCAAACGTGGTTTTACTAGAAATTCCTAAATTGTGTGTGATGGGTAGCCTTCTCAGGGCTAAGATCTTTCTTTCTTTGGCCAATATCAATGCTGTGATTCTGCCCTGCTGAGCCCTGAGCACAGACATGATCTGCTGCTTATGCATATCCAGTGAGGCTGTCCAAGTGTTTGATGCTAAGATGCTACCTTCCTCACTAGTCTCCATCATTGTTTTTGATCTTGCATTGACACCTTCATCCACACAGAGGTCTGTGTGTCCTAGTCCCTGACTCAGTCCAGTTCACTAGCTGTCCTCAGTGTGTCTCCTACCCTAGCCCCTGAATTTGAGTTTAGCCTGTTGTCTGAGATGCTTGAGGGTAAGAACCTAACCACTACTCCAGTGGTATGACCCTCTCTGCTTTCTGTACCCCACTTACCAGAAAGTTCTTTTCAGAGAAGGATCATTCATCTGCTTAGGATCCCACTCTGGTTTCCTCTATTAGGCAAAGACCAGGTTATTTATCATGACATTCAAGGTCCCTGCATTGCCTTGGCCCATCTGGTCAATTTCATAAGCCTTGTCTGTAGAGGGTCTCCTCTCTGCACCCAAGGTTATCCTCCTGCAGTTCTCTTGAGCAGTGAATGTAACCCCTGCCCCAGTGGAGTATTAATTATTTTCAAAGTTGTTCCCTCTGCCAAGGCACATCTTATCCATACTGGTCTTGTACCAACCCAGACCTCTTCTGTGTTCCCTTCTAAGGCTCTGTTGTCGGCTTCACCTTTCTCTACCGGTACCATCTTGCTGTGGCATCTGTAACAATTGAAATTGAAAGGAAGATTTGGTTTTAATTTCCAATGCTAAATGAGTCCATAGTAAAATTTTGGTGTATTAAGTAGTTGCTTTTTGAAAAGTTTATAAGTACAGAACTGYACAGCTTACTCTAGATAAACTTAATTGCTGTTTGTGTGTCTTTTACATATCTTTTCTACATTTCACTGGTATGTAATGCTGGCCTAAAGATTCCCTGGAAGAAGTTAGCATTTGCCTGCCTGTGTGCCTATTACAGTATTCACCTTATACATTTTAATTATATCCTTTATTACAGAAGTAGTRTGCTTTTRCTGCAAAAATAGCAAAAAAGGAGCTGCAGTGGGGGGAGGGGCTTTAAACATCCCCTGACATGTCTTCTAAGCATTGTTAACACAATAAAGATTTGGCTGTATAATATTTAATTTAGAGCAAATGCCACACACCTGTGCAATAGATTGGGCAAGTTTTTTTTTTTCCTTAATTTGACTTTATGGGAGGTTTAAATACATGATTACCATTGGCCCCGTTTATTCCTGCACATCTTCAAATCCATCCTGTGAAGGATTTCWGAGAATAATTGTAGGGTCTGGCTTATGTTAATGAAGCTCTTCACTTTATCTCCTTGGTGTGGAACTGGTCTTGYGCTTCCGTCCACAGTCAGGTTGGTGGTTAAGGACCTCCCCGTTGCCCTGCAGGAGGTTTTGCTGTCTTAGCCTTGTCTGAAAGGCTAGAGCATTTTGAGATTGTTCCAGTGAACCTAGAGTGAGCACCGGAGGATGCCAGCAGTAAACAACAGYCCTTAACTCCTTGCAGATAATAAAGATGAAAGCAAAGTCAAGTCTGATGGCGTTTTCGGTTCCTCTAGCCTATGCCTTGGGCCTAGCCAGTGCTGGGYGACTTTTGGGTAGTGCGCCTTAGGGGCTTTGTGTGACATACTCTCAGGGTACTGAAAGTACTGACTACATTTGCCCCATGAGTGTTTTGGCCTTAGTCAGGCTGGTGGCCTAGCATGTTGGGGAGGATTTACTCAGGACATTCCAAAAGCCCTTGCAACATTTACCCATCGCACAGTTTCCAACAGCTGCACGTTGGGAGCGTGATYGGCTCTAAGTTCTTCTCAGCTACTAAACGGCTTTAAAACAGAATTGATACTGTATTTTAAAATGTTCTGCTCAGTCCTAGAATATCACCTTTCTAAACAGAACTTGGGGTGATACTGTCCATAGTTACCTGCGCAGGCGCCGAGTTGACCATTGAAAGTGGCAGGTGACACTTTCCCCTCCTTGGAGTACTCGGGTGGACATCAGAAGTCATTCCTGAGAAGTGCTCATCCTCGCACACTCCTGGGACTTGGTTGCTCAAGTAAAGACTGTGGCTCCAGGTCTCTGAGGCTACAGAATTGTAAGCTGGTGTTTCAGACATTGAGTGATTTAGTCTAGCTAAATGTATGAGTAAATGTATGAGTCTGGCTCATACATTATGACGAAACTGGGATGGAAATTCTGGTTCACCCTTAGTACTGACTGTCCATACAGAAAAGGCAGGAACTTACAGGACTGACGTTACTAATTTTCCACARTGGTTAGATGTAAGTTGACTCAACTTGTAAACCTAAAATTGCGATGTGTTTCTATTATACAGGCACTTCTGACCATTGTCAGCTGGTGGTCAGAAACTGTTACTTTCTCAGACTTCTGGGGCACATGGGCAAAAGTGACCATCGCCCTTTACTCTCCGGACCTTGCTCTTTTGATCATAGTGCCATTTGTTCTTTGTATTTGGAGAGAGAGAGGGAGGGAGGAGGGGGGAG
>BDUI01006927.1:61440-72717 GCA_002335545.1 Apodemus speciosus
GAGAGAGAGAGAGAGAGAGAGAGAGAGATTTAATGCCTACTGATCAGGACCAAAACAAATCCTTTCTTTACCCTGTGGCTGTAAGTGCTGGATTGTTGAGCTCATGTGGTTCTTGAGCCAGAACAAGCAGGCTCTCCTGCAAACCAGAACTAAAGGCAGTGAGCAAATGTTACTTTACAAGCAATGCCAATTTGTCAGTCTTACTACCTTTGGAAGGGGAGGAGCTGTGTGCCTGAGGAACCCACGGGACCCAGCAGCCTTGTTGATCTAATGGATTACACTTTCCACGGTGCTTAGAAAACAATGAAAATTCGGCTTTGTGTGTGTATGGGCCGCCATTTTGTCTATTCTAGTCTGATGGTGCACATTGCATAATAACTGCATGGAGTAGTCTAACAGGACATCTTGGTTAGATGCTTTAAGTCACTGGCTTCTTCACGGTAGGCGCATTAAGACATGAAATCAGATTGTGACCTTGGACTGAGAGAACACTGGACATATCCTTCTGCCCTCTTACATAGCTGACACCGAATGCAGGCCTTTCTCTCTCTGAACATAGCACAGTGAGACATTCTTAGATGTCTTAAGTGTTGGTAAAACAGCTTCTGAGGAGGGCTGCTAGAGAAGACAACTGATAGAAATTGCAAGATCACAATTGTCTCTCAGTATTTTTCGTTCTCTGCCTGTAATGGTTGCCTAAGTGATGATCCTTAGTTACTGGGTAACATAGGGTTAGGTCAGCACGAATTCAGAGTGAAATTGACTTAGGACTGAATTTTGTTTTTCTTTACAAGCCCACAGAGACAGCTGAAAGTAGACTACATTTACATTTTTCATTTTGGTTCTTTTTCAGGCACTCAAGGAGTTGCACCCGGTCCTGTAATCGGGCTCCAGGCACCCTCTACTGGTCTGCTTGGTGCCAGACCTGGCCTGATCCCACTCCAACGCCCCCCAGGGATGCCTCCACCACATTTGCAACGGTTCCCTATGATGCCACCTCGGCCCATGCCACCTCATATGATGCACAGGGGTCCGCCACCAGGACCAGGGGGCTTTGCAATGCCCCCACCTCATGGAATGAAAGGGCCCTTTCCACCACATGGCCCCTTTGTTAGGCCTGGTGGGATGCCAGGGCTTGGGGGCCCAGGGCCAGGCCCAGGAGGATCAGAAGACAGAGATGGAAGGCAGCAACAATCACAGCAGCAACAGCAGCAGCAGCAGCAGCAG
The DNA here is from genome assembly GCA_002335545.1 of Apodemus speciosus. Taxonomy (NCBI): domain Eukaryota; kingdom Metazoa; phylum Chordata; class Mammalia; order Rodentia; family Muridae; genus Apodemus; species Apodemus speciosus. Next base: position 62,668 of record BDUI01006927.1, read on the forward strand.
CAGCAGCAGCAGCAGCAGCCACCACAGCAGTCACAGTCACAGCAGCCAGCACCATCACAGCAGCCAGCGCCAGCTCAGCAGCAGCCACAGCAGTTTAGAAATGATAACAGGCAGCAGTTCAACTCAGGTAGAGACCAAGAAAGGTTTGGAAGAAGATCTTTTGGAAGTAGGGTGGAAAATGACCGGGAACGGTATGGGAGCCGTAATGATGATAGAGATAATAGTAACCGTGAAAGGAGAGAGTGGGGAAGAAGGAGCCCTGACCGGGACAGGCACAGAGACTTGGAAGAGAGAAGTAGACGCTCTAGTGGGCATCGGGACAGGGACAGGGATTCTAGAGATAGAGACTCCCGTAGAGAGAAGGACGAAAATCGAGGAAAGGAGAAGCACGAGGTGGCAGACAGGGCAGGTGGTAACAAAGCTGTCGAACCTCCCCTTAGTCAAGTGGGAAACATAGACACTGTTCCAGAACTTAATAAGGGGGAGGTCATGGCCACAGTGGTAAAACCTGAAGAGTCGCCTGCTGAGGCTACCTCATCCGTTGAAGCCGAGAAGGATTCTGGCTCAGCAGCAGAGGCTCCTCGCTAGAGACTGGATTTGGCAGAATGTGACAGTGACACTGGGGTGTAGAACTTGAGGTGTACAGATGCTGTATAATATTCGCTCCTGCTACATCACCCCACAGTAGTTGGTGGGGATTGTAAGCAATTTGATTGCTTTCCTTCTATTTAAAAATAGCCACAAAAATAACAAAAAATACTGAAGATATATTACCCTTTTTTTGCTGTAACTTTTTAAAAGTTTTGACTTTTAAAAGTTTACAAATCCTAATTAGAAGTGCTCTCTATTTTTTTTTTTTTTTAATTTAAGACAAGGTAACGGTGAAAAGCTCCTCAAACAATAGGGATGTTTTTAATAAACTCTATTTTCGTAACAAACTTTAATGTGTGCTATTCTTCATACACTGCATTAAGATGGAATGGATGTTAGCCATCAAAGATTGAGCTGTTAATAATTGTTGGAGTCTAAGTTAGACTTTTTTGACGGGATAAAAAGAGACTTATGTAGTATTTGCCAATACTTGGACTTTTATTCTTTTGACTTTTAGTATTTGATCTTAAGGTAAAGCTTAGTGGTCTTAATGTTCAACTAAGAAATTTGTGTTTGCAGGTCAGTTTTCTTCCTGTTAGCTTTGTGGTAATGTTGCCCTAATTTGTAAAAGAGAGATTTGTTAGGGGAAATAATTGGATCCCCAACATGATACATTATAGATTATACTACAAATTACCTAGTTGCTTGGGCATTACTTATTTGGAAGGTTGAATGTGTTGTTTATAATCATCCCATTGGAATTTCCAAGGTGTAAAACGAGGTCAATGTTAACATGTGCAACCAGAAACCTTTTATAGACTAGGTATAGTACAGCATTTCTTGTAAGCTTTGCCCGTTGTCTTTACCATCTTCAATAGCCCAAGAAGTACACTGAACCTTTGCTGCTACATCTGAAGCCAAACCAAGACTAATAGTATTGAAAAGCACAGACATAGAGTGTTGTCCAAGCCCAGTGGGTGGTAGTGCACACCTTTAATCCCAGCAATGACAAAGACAGGTGGGTCTCTGAATTCAAGACCAGGACTACACAAACCCTATCTCAAGAAACCAAAAAAGTTTATCCAAATGATTTTTGCCAGGCAGTGGTGGCACATACCTTTAATCCCAGCCCTTAGGAGGTAGATGCAAGTGGGTCTCTTGTAAGATCAAGGCCAGCCTGGTCTATAGAGTGAATTCCAGGACAGCCAAAGCTATACACAGAGAAACCCTGTCTCGAAAAACCAAAAAGAAAGGTGGAGGTGCTGGGTGTTATCTAGAGTCAGGGACTTAATGCTAGGTTATTTATTTACAGTAGTAGTTCTCAACCTTCCTAATGCTGTGACCCTCTAAAATAGTTCATGTTGTGCTGACCCCCAACCATCAAAGTATTCTGTTGCTATAACTAATTTTGGCTACTGTTAAGAATTGTGATATAGATACGATAGGCAGAATATATGATATATACAACCCCAAAGGGCTCACGACCCATAGGTCGAGAACCTAGTCTGAAAGTTCTCACCAAATTACATTAAAAGACAAGATGATTTGGCCTGTGAAGACACTTTCTGCCAACCCTGATGGCCTGTTTGATCCCAGGGACAAAACAGGTGGAAGAACATGACCTCRTTTTCCTCTTATTGCACACACCCTAAAAATGTGATTTTTAAAACAAGGTGCTAGGTTAAACAAAAAAAAATTATCAAACTAACTTAGCTTTAGGRTACTGAGAAGTTCCTTTTTGAATGCTCACACTTGACATTTAAATCAAGATCTTACTAGTGATGGGAAGAAATGTGTATGTAGCTATGTCAGGTTTTGGTTTTCTGGTGACCCTACTTAGGCCCTTAAGTCCTTATTAGAAAATTTCTGGGAGGAAAATATGCACCTATCTAATGCCAGATTCCAAGGACAGACTTGCAGCTTGTATTTCCAATTAAAAATACTGAGAGATGAGCCACTAAACAGTACCAACTAGTTTGTGATTATACCAGGTGCTTCCCAAGTTAGTCTGCATTGAGACTCCCCACCCATATCAAAACTACATTAAGGAAATCGGTTTACATATGATTCAYCTGAAACGTCACCTACCTACAAATGCATTCCTTCTGAGCAATCTTTCATTTTGAAGATTTATTCACCAACCTCAGACACACCAGAAGAGGGCATCAGATCCCATAACAGACAGTTCTGAGACAGTTTTAAGCTTGGAAACGCCAAATTATTTCCTTTTCCATTTTAGCTGTCTCTTCTTAGGTGGCTTATATTTGAGAATTTGATTATCAATGAGGAACATGGCTCACACCCAATTTGTCACAAGTATTTTTGTTTTTTTAAGATTTCTATGTAAGTACACTGTAGCTGTTTTCAGAAGAGGGAGTCAGATCTCATTATGGATAGTTGTGAGCCACCATGTGATTGCTGGGATTTGAACTCAGGACCTTTGGAAGAGCAGTTGGTGCTCTTAACCACTGAGCCCGTCACAAATATTTCAATTGAACTATTGCAGATGGTCACAAGCCTCTATTTCCTTTAAAAGGTACTYTCTTGGGCACCTATATATCACGGCATTCACCTTCGGTAACTGGGGCTGTAAAGCAGACTTAGCGAGAACCTCCAGTCAGGCTTGGTCTCATCTCCCATTGCTATTGTTTGTCCCGAGCATCAACATTAAAAAAGCAGGTAGTACCGGCTTCACTTGGCAAGTAGAGGAGGTATCAAAACTTGGCTACCTGAGGCTATATATTTCCCGTTTATCAGTTTGATACAAGTTTACTAAAGGACTTTTTCTTAAATCATGACATCTAATTCTAATACAATTTTAAAATATAAGGTTAAGTACTCTGAATCTTGAAGAGAACTTTCAGTAATTTCTCTGATGATAACAAAGGGCAGAAATTTTTCTCCTCAAATTTGGTTTGGGGTACCACCCATCATTTTGATGATGTCCCATAAAACACTTTCAAAATGAAGTGCTTTGAGACTTAGCTAACATCAATGAGTCTGTTGGTGATGCTCCATGTACAGCTAACTTAGAATTTCTCTTTGTATACAGTAATAGCCTCAAAGTAAGTGCTACACGTGATGCTTACTCACAGGGTAGAATGAGAATTTCAGCTTAACACCCGTGTAGTCTGGCAAAAGACAGAAAGGCACAGGAACAGACTTTGACTCAGTCAGTTGTACACATTGAGTACGTTAGACACATCCTCCACGCATCCTTAATCAGTCGTCACTCTAAGTCCTTAGCGCAGTCAGAGGAGTCACACAGTCACAACTGTTAACATTACAGTTTAATGTTTGTTTTTTTCTACAGTGGAGCAGGATAGATGAGCTGGACACTCAGACCACAGAGGGAATGTTTACTGGGCAATCCCAATCACACCACAAGCCAAGCGGCTTCCAGCATTTCCGGTCTTTGTACTTTCTTCATTTCCACCTTTGCCCAAGTCGTCTTGTTTCTCATGGACCTTTGAAAAGAATTAAGAACATTTAGGTTGGGGCAATCATATAATTAGAACTTCTTCCCAGCAATATTACAGACTTAAGAGGACCACTTACATTAGAAAATGTTCAAATCTATGTAAATAAGCTAATTTTTAGACTAGCAGTTAAGAGCAGACTAATGAGTTTTTCCTTGCTAGTGGCTATTTCTAGATGGAATACTAAGGACCCAAGTAACTACCTATACATGCAAATTTTAGCCCCTCCCCCACAGCCCCAATATAGTACTCATTCTTACATTTTCCTTGCTAGTGGCTATTTCTAGATGAAATACTACACATAAGAGGCAAATCTAAATATCTTTACTTAGCAACAAGATTTTAAATTTTATATTTAGAACATTTATGAATGATTGTTCTGCTTCACCAATAGGGCTGAAGAAAATTCTAAGGATAAAGGGTCAACTGAAAGGAAGTGCCTACTGAAAAGTTAGCTGCCCGAGGTGGGCAAGAGCCTTTACTACTTGGTGTTCTGCATGAACCAGATTCATCTCCCGAGGGTAACTTGGGAAGACGGCTCCCATATGGTAACCAAGCCATAACCTACAGACTTGAATACTGACATCCATCGCAGATTTTAGACTCAACGAAATGTTAAACTGTGAGGGGGGCAATCATGGCAAGAAAATCTGGCTGTTTTAGACTAAGACTATTGTATCCTCAACTCAGATCCAGTCTGATCAAATGTACCCTGGTTTCTACCGCGTTTCAGCAGAACAGTGTTCTTAACTGACCTAGGCAAATTAATTCTTCACTATCACATCCAATAAAAACTTTTTTCCTATTCTGAATTCTTAACCATTTATGTGATTCTTTAGAAACTAGTTTAATCACCATGAAGTCATGGAAAGGTACATAACTATGCTAGAAGAAATTCTATTATCTCCTTATATGAAAACTTACCACCATTGTACGGCCAATGATGGAATGCTCTCCTAAGAGTGAGATCACTCGATCTTCAATGGACACATTGGCCACACCGTCCTTTCCAGCAGTCACATTGCCCAGGTCTCCAACATGCCTAACATTAAAAACAGCATCAGGTGGATGAGCAATGATGTCTACCTACTTCACATCGCTAGAGTTCAATAGCTAAATTAACATCTGACTAAGTCAGATACATATGAGTGGATGGAAAAGTGCACATACACTGTCAACTCTGATGGCTTTTTCCAGACTGGCAAAGGTCTGGAACCACAAAGTTCAACACAGGTAGCTAGGATACCTTGACACACAGCTCTTCTATTTTAAAGGTAGCGCTCTGAGAAGAGTCATGGTCTGGGGCTTTAGCAAAGGATGTCAGCTCCTGAGTTAGCAAAGGTTTGCTCCCAGGCCCCCACTAAAAACAAACTAGCCCTTCTTTAAATTTCCAACTTTCCTAAGGTTTCACACATAAATGGAGTCTCAACTAGTTTTCATTATCTGCATTAGTATTCTATTATACAATTATTTACTTTGCTAGTGATTAACCGTACTGTTATCCATGATATTTTCTGTATTGGTTCCTTTTGGCACTTGTATTAGTTCATCTTCAATAAATGCTACAAAACCAAATCACTTTAAAGAGTCCACATGTGTCAGCTCCTTACCCAATATAAACTATCCTAGCACTTGGGGATGTGGCAGCTGGGTGAACACACACAAATACAAAAGCAGAGGTAGAGAGACCACGCAGCTGTCTCCACAGACAGGATGTATCCTCCACAGACCCTCTCCACCACCATGCATATGGAGCATACCGCTCACCTCTCTTCATCCGCTGGACCGCCATGTTTCTTAGAGTGAGGATTAAAATGAGGTCCTGCACTGGTACAGCCTATTTACCAGAAACCAGCAGTCAGATTATGAAGTAAACCCCTGTATGTGACAACATAAGCATTCTTACAACTTCCAACACAGCAAATATTGACCTGGTATGTGCTGGAGCGGTAAAAACACGAAGCAGCACATACCAGGTATAAATAGCGGGGCTGTATAGCCTTATAGTCTCAAGCCACCTTTTTTCTCTAGACTGTCACATTTTCCTTTTTGTTTGTTTTTGAGTACTACTATAGCTCAGGATATCTGCAACCTATGACCCTCCCTCCCACTTTAGCTTTCCAAGTGCTAGGGCCATGCAGTATTATAGCATGGTTCCTTCCTTGAAACTGGAACAGATGTGATCCTCAATGGCACTTCTAAAGTTAAGGTCCCACATTTAAAGATCGTGGCTTTTAAGAAGGGAGCATACCTTCATGATAAAAATATCTTTTAAGACCATATGCCAGTAAACAGCTCACCTGTCTGGCTTGTATTTGGGGCAGGCAGACTGTTAGATGGATTATTCCCAAGGGCCAAGGAGCTGGCCTTCTCAACTCCAGGAGGTGTAACCAGCACTACTGATGTGGGCTAAGGGATGTCAGTCACAGGAGACATCTCAACAATGCAGGAAGTCTTTTCATATGTAGGACTTAACATTGTTTACAACTTCTACCCAGACCAAGGGAATAGGTACAGGGCAGGATTCTGGAAGGAGCTTAACAAATCAAAGCTACCAGGGTGTAACTTTAGTAATTATCAAAATGGGTCAAACCTAATCCTAAGTAACTGTAGAACAAGCTATGGCACATTACACACAGGCTGATGGTACATGTCTTTGACCCTGCACACAGAAGACTAAATGACCTTCAGCACAAATTCCAGGCCAACACRAACTATGTGGAGAGGGGAGGAAAGCGGGGCGAAGGGAGGGGAAAGGAAGAAAAGGCTCTAGCAACATGAATGAGGCTCTTAAGAGATTGTAAACAAATTCACATCATTACTCCAATATGGTAAAAGTTCACTAAATGAAATTTAAGCCACTACTTTTTTGCTGATTTGATTCTAATCCTAAAAAGAGAAATCTTTCTCTAAGCATTTATATTGAATCTTCAGTTTTTGTCACTTCTGTCCCACAATGCCTCTCATGCTGAGGCATGGCTGTCCCTAGACACTGTGCCTAAGTCACTCAACCTCAACCCCCAGTTCCAAACACCTAAAGGATTACGCAAAACAAGCAAGGTGTTTGATTTGTTGTTTCTGTATTTTAAAGTCAAGCTGTAATTACAATTAAGAAAAATCACTTCCTTTACCTTCCTACACTTAAGGAATCAAGCAATACTTGATACTATAAATAAAATACTTTTATGGCTACTTTCCAAAGTTGACCTAAGTAGTTACTTTGACTTAATCTAAAAGAAAAAAAAAAAAAAGCTGTGATGATTCGTATCATGGTTCGTATTGGGTCCTGACTCAGTCCATTTACCTCACTGGTCAGCCAGGTACTGACAGATGGTCACTAGCCAGCCCAAGACCTACCTTGTGTGTTGTCGCCATACTGATGGACGTGGAACCCATGCTCGCCTTCAGCTAATCCTTGAATTTGTCCTGACACCACAACTGGTTCACCGCTTGCCTTTATTTAAAAAAATACAAAAATTAAGACATCAAGTTTGAGTTTAAATACTTCTGAACCAAGGCAGTTGCTGGTTTACACCTTCACCATTCACAATAAAAGGTACGAGTCAAACAAAACAGTGAACAGCAGACCTATGTCCAGATCTACGTATACCCATTTCCTACAGGTRACTCTCTAGTCAGCTCTGGGCCTCTCCCTGGCAACCTTCTCTTAACACTTGCTGCCAGATGCTAGGTGTGCAGGCACATGGACTGAACAGCATTTAAAAAGCACCTAGTGGAACAACAAAAAGGGGCTACTGAGTGTTAGGCCCAGAGAGGGCTACTCAACTGTGTCAGGCTTGACTCTTACAGAGCACTGGCTGCCCCAGAACCCTGTTCTCCACTCTGCATTCAGTAATGTTTGTCAGTTTCCATATTTTTATTTAGTAGCCAGGAAATAACTGTGTCCTACTGCCTGCRGAGATCCATTTGGGTCTAACCAGAGCTACTTAAAAACAAAGCAAAACAAAAAACAACTCTCATTAGGCATCCAAATCTAGAGTGTTTGCCACTTAACAAAAAAAGAACATCCAAAATTCAAATTAGAATTGCTCCAGAAATTGTAGCAACAGGGAGAAAATGTAAAAGCAACAAGCAAAAACACTCATGCTGAGACCTTTCTTTTTAGTTTAGTTTTTTTATTTTTTATTATTTATTTATTTATTTATTTATTTATTTTTGGATTTTGGTTTTTTTTTCTGAGACAGGGTTTCTCTGTATAGCCCTGGCTGTCCTGGAACTCATTGTGGAGACCAGGCTGGCCTTGAACTCAGAAATCAGCCTGCCTCTGCCTCCCCGAGTGCTGGGATTACAGGAGTACACCACCACCGCCCTGCTAGTTTTTTGTTTTTTTAAATCTCCAACTTTTTCAACAGAGTAAGGAATACGAACTTTGGGTAGAAAAAAATCTGATTTTGAAAAGTTTGCAACAGGTTAAATCAAACAGCTTTGATAGCCAAGTTACAACTGCCAATCTGGAATGCTGAACTACAGTTTTATTGGGTACAAAGGGCACCAGTGATGTGTAGTTTGCAGCGTCACAAACGAATACTGCAAGCTGCTCTGGCAAGGTGGAAGATGACAGAAACCTAGACACAGAGGTAGACCCAGCTAGTCACAGTGAATTATGTGGGGAGGAGAAAAAGACAAAACCAAAAAACTTATACGGGAAAACAACAATATGCATTTAAATGCCAAGAAACTGCTGAAAACTCAGACTAGTTACGGAAAAAAAATGTAGATTCCTGTTAGCAGTTCTCAAGGAAACTTGTATCCACTATCTGTTTGTCTTCTCACAYGTATGTAAACCACTTTAGAGAGCACGTAACGGTCATCTATCAAATATCCTCTCCGGATTAAGGTAAGTACAATGGCACCCTCCCTAAGGCTCTGGACACCACCTCACCACACATATCTTCCCTGTGACGCATGTGTTTTTGCAGAATCACGGCATTTCCGAAAATATTTGTGTACTTTCCAAAAATGTGYTCAGAAACTCGCTGTCGTGGAAAACAGCCACAGTCGGGTCTCTTTCTGGAGCTCTCGAGCGCAAAGCGACGGACCACTGTCAAGGCCATCTCTTCCTTTCCTCCCCCTTGCGGCACGACCCTGACCTAGTACAGAACAGCCCAGGGCTTTGCTTTTAAGATGCCACACACGCGCTCTGCTGCGTTAGTCAGGACTGGCACCACCGGTTCAAATATTCCTACAACAAACGCAGCCGGTGGTCACAGGGCTCTGAGCCCGTGGGACAGGGACACCGGAAAAGCAGCCCCAGAGGGATAGCGGATGCCAAGCCGGGCCCGGCCGCTCCGGGTCGCGGGGAGGGACCCGCCCGGAAGGCCCCGCGGCGCCCYGGCCTCCCTTCCCCCGCGCCCAGCCCCTGCCCGAGGCCGCGGTGACTCAGCACTTAGCGGGCTCAGGCCGCGGCGGGGGCGTGGCGTGCTCCCGCACAGGTGCGTCGCGTCACCGCGGCCTGCGCCCCGCGCCCCGGGCCTTGCCTTCTGCTCGAAGTGGATGGTGCCGTGCACCGGACCGTCGCCCTTCAGCACGCACACGGCCTTCATCGCCATGCTTCCCCGGGAGACGCGCGGCGGCCTCGGGACCTGGGAGAGCAAGGAGCGAAGACAACAGAAGGCAACACAGGAAACAACGGCGCAAACCGAGGTGCGGGCGCCGCGGAGCTTTTATAGGCCTGAGCCTGGCCACGCCCACCTTGGCACGGAACCAATCGCTATCCGCGGCCTTCGCCCGCCCTTCGTGGAGCTCCTCGGCCGCGGGGCACGCTGGGGGCGGGGCCGAGGGAAGCACCGGCTTCTGGAGCGTGCGGACTGAGAAACTTCTCGGGAGGAGACGGAGCGGGAAAGTTGCTCTTGTCTTCTAACTGTGACGTCGGCGGAGTCGCCGCGGAAACCGAGACTACGAGGCCTGCGTGCGCGCCCACAGTGTCTGGAAATGCAGATTGTGACTGGCTTCGGACTGC
>BDUI01006930.1:43103-53905 GCA_002335545.1 Apodemus speciosus
TTCAATCAACTTAGGAATACTTTTATGCCTACCATTACTATATCTATATAAAATTTTCCATGATAATCTTCAATTCTAACATTTTTTCTACATTTTTCTACAATTTTATCAGAAATATTTTCCACAAAAATCTTCGATTCTATCATAAAATGTTTCTATCCCATATTTAAATTAATTTAGCAATGTTTACATGTCTACCACTTTACTCTAATTTTCCATGAAATTGTCAATTTTAACGTGTTTATCTGAAATATTTTCCATGTAAATCTTTAATTTTATCATAAATTGTTTTTACTTCCCTTTTCAATAAATAAGAAAAAAAATCTTCAATTTTATTTGAAATTAAAAAAAAAAGTTTTAAAAAAACAAAGATGGCTAAGGCTTGATTTTGCATGGAGACCTTCTGGGTTACCTGAGGAGCAAACACTAGAAATATAAAATTGCTCCCTTGGGGGAACTTTACACAGCTTGTGACTTCCAAAGGAGAAACTCGCATTTGGGAGAATGTTATTTTCAAATACAAAATTCCAAACAGTTGATGCTACTTGATGCATATATAGATCATTTTCCAAGAAAATAAAAGTGATTTATACATGTTTCCTCAGTATCTCCACATCTCCTCCCTGGCCAAGAACTCTGCTTCCCTTCACACACTCATACACATCAGCCTTTTATCGACTTCAAAGGGAGCTTGTTGCATACAGGGGGAAACCCACAAGGCTGGAATGGGCTCGCACTGCCATTAATCTCTGAGCACTTCTCAGAGTGAGGGAGGCAGGAAGTGCTGTTACAGCCCTTTAAAAACAAAGGAATTGGACATAAAGGTTAATCAGCTTTCCTGGAGTCAAAATGGTTCCTAGGAGTCTCTTCAGCTCTGAAATCAGACTTTGGAATTTGAGAACTAGTCCCCAACCCTTATCCCTGGAAAGCCGCAAGCAGTTGACTTGACCTCTCTGTTTCTCTTTTGTAAGTGGAAAATGAAATGAAAATGCACCTACTCTGCAACAGTGTTTTGAGGATTGAGTCAACACATACTGAATATTAAAAAGTGCTTATTACATAGAAGTTACTATATAAAATAATATATGTAACATATTATATATATCATATATACATATACATATGCATACGCATACACATACATATACATCAGAGAATATTTGCACCTATCCTTATTAGATTCAGATCATTGCCAATCCAACACATGAAACCTCAAAGATAGGTCTCACACCTAAGCTCATACTGAATTAGAAATCATCATAGAACTAGCTCTAGGCTAGTGTAGCAAAGTTCAGGGGTGGGAAGGATCCCCTTGCGCCCCTCTTCCTGCAACATCCTTCTTTTTATGACCTGGAGTATCCTGATCTGAAATTTGATTCAGCTGAGATGGTGCATTTCCTTTACTGTTTCTTCTTGTTTTATCACAAGGTCGCAAAGATGACATAGGGCCCGAGAAGGTTCATTTTACCCTAGGAAGATTACCAAGCTACTTCCAGAGAGATGCTGCAGGCAGGTCTGAAGGGAGAAAAGAACATCTCCTTCTTATGGCTAGGCTGCAAAATAATGTTTATACTTAAATCAAATTGTCAGGTCATTCTTCAATTCCAGTTAGTTTCATGAAGGATGGATTGCTATACAATCATGATTACGAGCTTTGCTTCGATAGAATCCATGCACGAAACAAAACTGGATATGATAAATCTCAATTTGCAAAAACTTGCTTCCTGTCCCAAGCAGGTGCATTTTCATCATTTAGGAATCTGCATTGTAAGGATATAGACAACAATAAAAGCAAGGACAATTAAAAACCCTTAAATGTGCCACGATCCCACGCTCTCTGCCACCCAGCAAGCCTTAGATTACCTTCCATTAACTAGAGAGTGGCAAAATTCCTAATCCAGCTTCCAATTGGATCATTAACCGTTAGCTTTAACATGGCTACCTGGGTATTATGTCACCCGAGCTGATGACAAAAGATCACAGATCAAATGAAAATGGGTCACACTAACTGTGACTTCAGGGAACCTGCCCAAAGTTGTACATAGTTTTAGTATTAGGTTCATGTGTCTTAATACACTTTAAACAATATTGTCCATTAGCACTACATATAGAATGACGTAAGGCACTTACTCAGTCTATAGATGCTTTGTGCAGCAATGGTATTCGGCACATAAATGATATTATTTATATATTTAGCTTGCTCAGATACAGACACGGTCCTTGAAATCTGTGTTTTGACCTGGAAATACACCCTTGTCTAGGAACTACCTGCCTGACTCTCCAGGATAAGCCTCTGGCAGCTGAGTTTTGTGGGATCAACTATACAAAGAGGAGGAGGATTGCACAGCCATAGTCTCTCTCCTGAGATCAGGCATCTACCCTGGTGAATTTGCAAATGGTACAAAGGGAACTGGAAACCTGGTCTGTGGGATTGAATGCTTTTGTCAGGTTCATGTTTACTTTGTCCAGAAAATCAGCTGTCTTCCTGAAGAAAACAATGGCCTTGTTGATGGAGACCCGGTGATCTCACAGGAAGAAGGCTTGATGTCTGCAATCTATGTAAGGCTCTGGAATCTGGGGAGAGCTGCAGCATGCTCAGGTAGAGAGGCGGTGTTGCCAGGGGTGTTTGAAAAGATGCTCTTTAACCCCTCTGGCTCCCACCTGGGTGCTGCCTTCTGAGCTACCTGATGTCAACAGCTCTCACTCTCCCGCATTTGGTTAGCAATTTCTCATTACATGACACATTGATACAAGCTGTCATCAGTCTTTGTCAAATATAGATCTCTTGAGCTGATTTCCACTGTGGGACCTTTGTGTCTTTAGGCCAACATCTGCCCAGTCACTCCTTCCCACTCCATCCTAGTTTCTCTGAGTTGGGATTTCTAGAGTCTAATTGTAAATAAGATCCTGCTGTGTGGTTCTGTGGACAGACTTAATTCATTTAACATGATGTCTTCCAATCCATGTATGTTTTTAACGTAGGTTGTTTTATTTAACAGAGTGTCTGGGTTTCCTTCATTTTTAATTCCACTGTGCATCATTACCACATTTTCTTTACCTATTTACCTGTTGATGGACACTTAGGTAGTTTCCAGGTCTTGACACTTTTGAACAGTGATTCAATAAATACAGGCATGAAGGTGTAAGAACGGGGGTGGAGCCCTGAAGGTGTAGCTCAGGGGTACAGTATTATGCCACTTGCCTGTACAAAGCCATGGTTTTGACCCTTGAGATATAGAAAGACAAAAATAAATAAATAAAATGGTAAGTGTGAGACTAGGATTGATGCACACCTGCAATCCTAGTATTTGGTAGGTGGAGGCAGGAGGATCACATGCTTTATGCCAGCCTGGACTACAGAATGAGACCCCCGTCTCAAAGAACTAAAACCCAACCAAAAAATGAAAAGGGAAATAGGAAGGAGAAAGGCTGTAGTTTCAGAGGCAGAATAAAGAGAAAGAAGGCTGGGAATGGCAGAAGGCGGAGGGGCCAGCATCTAAGGACACTGGGGAGCCCACCCAGCCTTATTTATTTCCAAGCAAACACAAGAGACAAAGCAAGCACCGGCTGCCATGGAGACAATCAGGACTTTTCAGTCATCAGGCAAGTCATCAGGAGGCTGGGAACTCACTAGCTAAAGCTAGTCCCAAGGAAGCACGGGCATTGACACTGAAAACTCAAGTTACCATTGAACAGTCTTTTAACTACACCCATCACTGTCTCTGCCTCACTACTACCGAAAAGCCACAGGTTAGACCCTTGGCCCTCTCAGGAGCCTGCAACTGTGCCTAACAGGAACTGGTGCCAACATCTGTCCAAGCACACTTTCAGTTGCGTGCACTCTTGCATCGGGTTTTATTCAAATAAACCCTGCTTCCGGCAGAAAGAAAAACTGTCAAAAAAGAAAAAAAAAATTCAGCGATTTAGTCAACAAAGAAATATGAGCTCTCTAAAGATTCCACTCAGTCCTATCTTTTCCAGCCACACAAAACACAAACTGATGTTTAGGATAATAGTCCTGACAGAAAAGATCCACAACCACTGAAGAAACACTTACTTCTGCTCAGGCGCTTCGGTTAACAGAATCTAAGCCTCTGCACAGCTCTATTTCGCTTGATCGTGATAACAATGAGGAGGTAGGTATTGCCTTGTTGGAGTTGGCTGATCAACTTCAAGTGGAGGATCTTCAGATACAGATCATCTAACAGTAAATTTATTTGGCAATTTTTTTTAGATAAATTTGTTTTTCCTTTGAGCTTCACAAATCAGAAAAACTAATAAAACATTCWTGAAGAAACTACCTAATGTGGTTTGAGGAAGGAGTCTTGAGATAACCCATTTCTTTTCTAGAACCCTTTTAATATTATTGAGATAAAAAGTGGAAAAAGAAGTGAAAGCACCTATGGGTGTTTTCCCGTAGTCTCCTGGGCTATAGATTGAATAAGACACTAAACCTATAATTTTAGATGCTGGGATTCACTTGAAATATTTGTATCCCTTAACTATCTACAAAGCAGCAAGCTAAATCAGAGGAAGATGGAAAGAGATACCCCCATTTTATATGAATCAACTCAAGCACAGGCATGAAACTCGAAGCACAGATGCCAACGTTACCACTGATGCCTTTTGATTCCCCCTCCTCACTATTCTATTTTGTTAGACTATTTTTCTATTTACTCATCTCCGAACTTGCTAATAAAGTTAAAGTGAATCACTCTAATGTTGTATGCTAATGAATGAATCCTTTCATAAATCAAGACTAATACAAATGCTTCTCTATGTGATTGGAAATGACTAGCTATGTCACAGTGCCTTCATGTGCTCCCCCTACACACACACACACACACACACACACACACACACACACCCCAGATGTTCTTCCTAGGATGTCTTGTGAGAGGTCAACTGACTCTTGATTGACAGATCCTTCTTGGTACTCAGTCACGGCTCCTCCATGGCCTAGCCATGTTGTCAGAGGAGCGATGGCTAGTTCTGAGAAAAGAGTTGCTTTAGGAAAAGGCGCGTGTACAAAGGGCAGCTGTTTCCTTTCTCTCTCAGGACATCCAGGTGCCATGACTAAATTTCCTGTGTGTCAGCCCCGGAAGAGTTCACTGACCTCAGCCAGGGGCTAGGGGTAGGAAACAGCCTTTTCGTTTCAAACTGTCTTTCTTTACCCATTTTAGCCAGAAAATCACAGCTCTCTGTATTGCCTTATAAATTATTCCTGCAGGATTTACAGCCATTTCTATGCTTCAAGTCAAACATTCTTTTAAGGCCAAACAGAGTAATTTACAGGATTTGTGTCTCGAAACTATCTTATAAATGGTTGTTCTCTAGTTCAAGGTGAGTAACAGTTGGAGGCAGACTACTATCAAAGAATACTGATTGCAATTCAATTTTATTACCTTTGAGGATCACCCAGGGGAATTGCACAGACTGGTTAAAAATCTATAGGCTGATCATCATGGGTTGTGCTGGGAAACCCCTGGCAATTGAACACTCCAGGAAGGGTTTGGAGCTTGGCGCCTTTCATGGATGACCATTTTTTTTCTCTCTCCCAGAGATGCCAAGATGCCACTGTTGTTAATCATACCTACAATCACCGTAAATCAAGGAATGTATGTGCTCCCAGGCTTGTAAAGACTGATCTCTTAGATTGTGGCTGCAACTACTTGTTTAGATCCTGACACACCCAGTTGCCTCCCTCAATCCCCATCATAATTACAAACGCAATGTTCTGCCATTCCAGCTTCTCAGTCCTAGTTCACWGCTATTTTAAGCACAAGACTTGCAGGGATCTAGATGTTCTGTCTGGGTGCATTTACTGTGTACTGGTCTGGAAATACTCCCACTAGCCTAAAGTCTTTGGTTTGATGTGAAGTTTGATAACGCATCAAAGGACACAAATACCTCTCCATTTCCCAGGTTTATATGGAATATTACAAAACATTCTACTGGCTTATGGACATCCAAGGAAAACTATGATCAGGTGGTGAAGTAACGTGAGGAATCCTAGATGGGGAAACTCAGTTCGGGTGCTCATGTTAGCCTGGGGAGCACAGTAAAGGTAAGCTAAGTTTTTATTTTATTTCTGCTTTCTTTCATATCCTTAAAGTCTGGGGACTATTTAGATGAAAGTTAAATATGTAAGGCTTTGTCAAAGGTTTCTCTTCCAAAATCTTCTTGCAGACATGAGTGCTTCTCCAGGGCCAAGCTAGAGAGCAGTTGAGAGTTTACCTCACATGTGTACATGTGCAGCCTTAGCAGCCAGATGCCCGTGGAAATTTAAAGGCAAGGAGCAGGGAACGGAAGTGCAAATGGAATTAAGATGTCTGCATCACGGTGTTGTTCRAGAAAGAAGTTAAGCCATTACTGTGGGTAGCAGGTGCCTGTGTTAATGTAGCAATGGGAACCTTAGACTACCTTTCAGCTCCCAAAAGAAGGCTACTGCATCCAGGTAGCGTTGGACCCTCGTGTYCATCAGTTATTCTGCTGGTTTCTATGGAGACATCCTCCTAGGTATTYGTAAGGTCACAAAGGGAAGAGCTAACCCTCTTACTCCTGGAATAACTAATGTGGTTCTGCTACTTGCTTGATGTAAATGGTCTCAAGTGACAGCAAACTGTACATATAGTCAATTACAACTGCTCAAAGGAAATGATTTGTTGTAACAGCCGCTGTTCAACCTCTGTGACATCAATGTTTCTATGGAAACAGTTGCCCATTGCACTGCTTTGAATTGAGTATTGATCAAACTAGGGCCAACACTATTTCAGAGACTTACTACTTTACTGTGTGGCAATTTACGATAGGAACTCATAAC
Organism: Apodemus speciosus; assembly: GCA_002335545.1. NCBI lineage: Eukaryota > Metazoa > Chordata > Mammalia > Rodentia > Muridae > Apodemus > Apodemus speciosus. The sequence goes on from BDUI01006930.1 coordinate 49,927, forward strand.
ATCACTGTATATTTCAAGCCCCAAGGAACCAATTTAGCAGACAGTTACAGTGGAATATTAACAGAGGTCAATAATGGAAGTCTGATTATAGTCCTGGAACAATTATTCAATGCTTTTGTTGTCTGCCCTTTCAACATTCCAGCAACTATTACGGTTTTCAAATAATAATATTCATGCCCGGAGAAAGTGCTGTGTTCATTCGTCTTCCATTTTAAACTTTATTTTTCATTGTTATGTTATCTATCAATAAAATTATTCAGCTATATTAACCAAGCTGTGACCCCTCAGAAGTAAATAACTATTGATCAAGGAGTAAAGAGCTACTGGTGCACAACACTGTTTTCCATTAATGATCCTATTGGCCCAGCTGATAAGACAGTTCACTCTAAACCACAGAAGACACAAAAGTAAAGAATAATTCTATGAAAAATAGGGCCTCAATTTCCCATCTCTTCTGAAGATTGAATTCTCTAGCCTCGATTGAAGGCGTAGCGAAAATAAAAGCAACACCCAGAAGAACTGGTCCGTGAGCCCTTCATTCTCTGCAAGATGTTCATTATCAATGTATCTGTTTTTAATTTTCTTTGAAAAAAGTCTTTGTTATAACTTYGTCTAATTTCTCCTCAAAGAAACAGAGTTAGACAAGTTTATATGGATAAATTATGGATGGATAGATAACATAGATAGGTAGATAAATAGGTAGATAGATGCACATATATCTTTTACATGTATTCATATAAGGGATGCTATATTGGAAAAAATCATAATTTACTAACATCGCTTATCTGAATGAAAATACACAACAATTATTTCTGCTCTTGGATTGATTTTCCAATAACTTCAGTCAGCCAATGCTAGAAAATCATTTGCTTCTTTCCCTTTGAGTCGTGGGTCGAAGTCTGCTGCTGTGACATTGACCATGCCACAGTTCTGTCTGTGAGAGAGAAGCTGAAGTTACGAAACTTCAGAAAGCACCTGGACAACGTGACTACACGCCTAGTTGGGGGGGGGGGGCGACATGTGAATGAAACCTGTTTCAATACATGGATATGTGTGATAAGTTTTTATTACAGTAAATGAAAGTTAGGGCTTGGGGAATAGTTTTTGTCAGATAACAACAGATTCATGCATCTGCTTAAAGGAAACCTTACTCATAAAAGGAAAAGGACATTGTTGAGAATGAGGAATTTATTTATAAAATCCTTTTCTGGATAGCTCAAAAGTAAACATAATTTGAAAAATCAGTCCAGGTAAAATCTAAAAATGATTCTGAAATGTCTAGATCTCCTTATTCCGGGTTTTTGTTTTGTTTTTAGTTAACTAAGTCATTTTAGGGAAAAACACTATCTCTGTAATGAAGTACAACTGAGCATAACAAGAAGCATGTAAGAAGGCCCAGGATACATTTTATAGGTAGACAGGTCGACATTTGTTTCTGAGTTCTGAATTTCTGAACAACTAAAGCAAAGAAGAAGAAGAAGAAAACATAACCAGCCATGTTTCTCTACTACTGAGATATTAAAAGCAAAGCAACAACAGCATGTTGAAAACAGACGCACAGAGGAAGCACGGATATTGACTCCTGGAATCAACCAGAGAGAATTGTGCACACATTGTAAGAAACCAGGCTTGNCCCATCTCTTCTGAAGATTGAATTCTCTAGCCTCGATTGAAGGCGTAGCGAAAATAAAAGCAACACCCAGAAGAACTGGTCCGTGAGCCCTTCATTCTCTGCAAGATGTTCATTATCAATGTATCTGTTTTTAATTTTCTTTGAAAAAAGTCTTTGTTATAACTTTGTCTAATTTCTCCTCAAAGAAACAGAGTTAGACAAGTTTATATGGATAAATTATGGATGGATAGATAACATAGATAGGTAGATAAATAGGTAGATAGATGCACATATATCTTTTACATGTATTCATATAAGGGATGCTATATTGGAAAAAATCATAATTTACTAACATCGCTTATCTGAATGAAAATACACAACAATTATTTCTGCTCTTGGATTGATTTTTCAATAACTTCAGTCAGCCAATGCTAGAAAATCATTTGCTTCTTTCCCTTTGAGTCGTGGGTCGAAGTCTGCTGCTGTGACATTGACCATGCCACAGTTCTGTCTGTGAGAGAGAAGCTGAAGTTACGAAACTTCAGAAAGCACCTGGACAACGTGACTACACGCCTAGTTGGGGGGGGGGGCGACATGTGAATGAAACCTGTTTCAATACATGGATATGTGTGATAAGTTTTTATTACAGTAAATGAAAGTTAGGGCTTGGGGAATAGTTTTTGTCAGATAACAACAGATTCATGCATCTGCTTAAAGGAAACCTTACTCATAAAAGGAAAAGGACATTGTTGAGAATGAGGAATTTATTTATAAAATCCTTTTCTGGATAGCTCAAAAGTAAACATAATTTGAAAAATCAGTCCAGGTAAAATCTAAAAATGATTCTGAAATGTCTAGATCTCCTTATTCCGGGTTTTTGTTTTGTTTTTAGTTAACTAAGTCATTTTAGGGAAAAACACTATCTCTGTAATGAAGTACAACTGAGCATAACAAGAAGCATGTAAGAAGGCCCAGGATACATTTTATAGGTAGACAGGTCGACATTTGTTTCTGAGTTCTGAATTTCTGAACAACTAAAGCAAAGAAGAAGAAGAAGAAAACATAACCAGCCATGTTTCTCTACTACTGAGATATTAAAAGCAAAGCAACAACAGCATGTTGAAAACAGACGCACAGAGGAAGCACGGATATTGACTCCTGGAATCAACCAGAGAGAATTGTGCACACATTGTAAGAAACCAGGCTTGRTAGTGAGACAATGCCTTCTACAACCGTCCTCCTGGAAATGCAGCATCATGCTCGATCCGGCGTGGGCATGAAGGCTCTTCGGTGTAACTTAACAATCACAATGCTATGGGAGAACCAAACCCCTTCCCTAAAGTATTTCTTGATGTTAATATCTCACTATTGAGAACCCATAAATAATTCATAGAACTTTAACAGCCATGGACATATATCTGACTTGGAAAGCATAGACCCTCCTGTACCTTAAATATCTCATGGGGAAGGCTTTTTGCTTCAGTGAAATTTCCTTTGAACTCTATGTCATCTAATTCCATATATATATATATATATATATATATTCATAGGCATGTGTATGTGTGCATATGTGTACATATATGTAGAATGTTTAGCTCTGTAAGTGACTATGGAAGAGCCTTACACAAAATGTTGGCACTAATTTTAGTCTGAATCTCTAACTCTTTTGGCTCAGACCACTCCTGATTCATCCAAACCAGGTCATTTGTAGTTTTAAAAACCTAAGGCAGAGGGGCAGAAAGACTGGAGTGCATCTCTCTTGGGCTCAGCTATCTGAAAGCAATATTAATTTATTTAAAGGCATAGTAAGTGCAATGGAACTGTCTAGACCCTGCTTTACCTCCACCTCCATCCACGGTTCTCATGGGATGTCAGGTATTCATCCATTTGTCGAGGCAGGAGAAAAATGACAAAATCTCACTGGTGACTGTAGGGTGGAAATAGTCATAGCAGAAGTCATGGGGCCTCCCTGAGATTTTTTCCTTCCTTACAAGATGGTAGATTAGAAAGCCAAGAATATAGGGCTGGGGTGTAGCTCAGTGGTACAGCACTTGCCTGAAACGCCAGGAATGTGGACAGTAGGAAGTGAAAGCTGTAAAGCCAAGTAGGGCGGCGTCTGAGGCACATTTACAAGGGATAATCCCAAATACACCTCCAAAGGGGAAACCCAAGGAGAGAGCAGAAAGCTTGGCCTGCTTAGAGGAATTGGCTGGTAGCCCTGGTCCAGGAGAGCTGCAGAGAGGAAGTCCTCAGCTGTGAAATCCAAAGTTGAAAAGGAGATGGTGTTGATGCTCTGACAAAGCCAGTGGATGGTGCTGAGATGGTGGCAGATGAGTAGAAAGCTTCACAGTGCCTGGATAGTGCCCC
>BDUI01006930.1:53975-67053 GCA_002335545.1 Apodemus speciosus
CCATGATTCTTTCTGGATACCTCTACCTGGGGGCAGGGAGCAAGAGAATAGTTTTCCTGAAGCATTCTAGGGKTTCCTTTGTGTAGAGAACACCAGAACTAYCAGCAAAAAAGTTGCTCTCAGTAACCTGAAACTCTCCCCCCCAACCCCACCCCTGCAAACATCTTACTGCTGCTTATCTCAAGAGGGACTATGGAAGCCCAGATACCAAGAAAGGTGAGTTCTTAAACACAGAAAGAGAAGGTGGAGATGGCAGGGCAGCACAAACCTGATCAGAAAGCCATGCACTCTCGAAGCTTGCTGAGATCACAGCTCCTTCCCAGCTCTGGGACTGATCCCACCTGTTTTGCTCTAACAAATAGAATTTATCATCACAGATTGAAGTTATGGGTTTCTTATAGATGCATAGAAGGGGATCACCGACTGGTACATGGTCAACTTACCAGGGTCAACACCCCTAAAGATACTGACTACTTGCTTTCTATTTTGCCTTTATTCCTTCTTTCTCCCAAAGAAACAAACATTGGACTTTAGAAATTATTAACTGAGACACTTTGGGCCTCCATGCATTCCAACATCTAAAGATTTAGAAACTGGGTAGAACACTGCAGACTCAAAACCAAGTAAAGGAATATGGTTTATGACAACTGGAGCTGAGGTGGCAGAAGTCATGAACTATATAGACAGCAGATACCCCTAGACCAGTGGTTCTCAACCTTCCCAGTGCTGTGACACTTTATACAGTTCCTCATGTTATGGGGAGTCTCCCCCACCATAAAACTCTTCCATTGCTACTTCATAACTGTAATTCTGCAACTGTCATGAATCGTAATGTAAATATTTGATATGTAGAATATCTGATGGGCAACCCCTGTGAAAAGGTTGTTTGACCCTTTGGGGGTCATAACCCACAGGTTGAGAACCACTTCCCTAGCATAATCCAACTGTGAAGTTCAGTCTTAATAGAAGTCTAGAATCTTCCAGGAAGTGTTTGAAATTTCCGGTGCCCTGGTCCCACCTAAGAACAAATTCTGTAGCTGTGGGATCTAAGGCAGCCAGAATTAAGAACCAGAAAGAAACATGGGGCTATGGGAGTGTAGTTCATTCTACTTCTAGAGAGTTCATAATTTAAACCTTTCTTCCTAAAGATGCTCTTGTTGTCATAGTATCTGCTAGAAAACCGATAAAGGACTTCCCTTATTGAGGGGCGCATAGACCGTTGAAAAGGTGCTGCAGGTACCCAGCATGCTGAAGATTAGACTAGACTCAGAGGTGGCCCACCTGACCCGCAGTGTGGCTGTGATCAAATGGAGAATATGGCTTCAGCACTTGAATGTGGCTGAATTCTCAAGGTCTGTGCTCTGGAAACTGGTCTAAGCTGCTTCAGACTAGCCCTGAATTCCTAATGATGCTGTCTAGAGGATGCTATCAAGTCTCAGCAATAAAAGCATTGCAGGAGACATGAAAGGTTGAGAAGCTTTCTAGAATTAGGTTGTTTAGTCTCYGCTCCAAACTGCTTCATAGGAATATCAGATATATTCTTATATTTGTATGTAAGTTGTGTCTTAGTCGGGGTTTCTATTCCTGCACAAACATCATGACCAAAAAGCAAGTTGGAGAGGAAAGGGTTTATTCAGCTTACACTTCCACATTGCTGTTCATCACCAAAGGAAGTCAGGACTAGAACTCAAGCAGGTCAGGAAGCAGGAGCTGATACAGAGGCCATGGAGGGATGTTACTTACTGACTTGTTTCCCCTGGCTTGCTCAGCTTGCTTTCTTATAGAACCCAAGACTACCGGCCCAGGGATGGCACCACCCACAATGGGCCCTCCCCCCCTTGCTCACCAACTGAGAAAATGCCCCACAGCTGGATCTCATGGAGGCACTTCCCCAACTGAAGCTCCTTTCTCTGTGATAACTCCAGCCTACGTCAAGTTGACACACAAAACCAGCCAGTACARGTTGTATTCTTATATATGTATTGTATTATATATAATTAATAGACAATGTAAATATATCTGGCTATTACTTATAAAAGATAAATTCAATATTGAAGCAAGATTTAAAGATATTAAATGCTTGAGACGAGTTAGTGATTACTGTCTCACTGGCATTAGTTATTTACCTCTTCCTCACTTCCTCTAGTCCTGACATCACCTCCTGCATATGTCTGTTTAAACTCTGTATTTAGCACCAATATTCTTAGAACCACAAGGGACTTAGAGACTAGTTCAGCCCTCTCACCTGTGGCTCAGCACTCCGGACACCTGAAATCCTGGCAGTGTTTGCCTACAGATTACTCTACAGTAGCAGGAAGTGGCTCCTTCCCTTCAGGTTTTATTGTTTAGTCCAAATATTCAGAATGTATTGAAAAGGCTTTTTTTTTTCTTCATTTATTCTTTTATTCTCAAGGTGTTTGCCTATTTGGGGGTTGGAATATATTCAAGTAACAGATGTCACACTGTTCCTGGGAGTCCTGGCTGTTTTCATCTTATGGACCTATTACCAAGGCCACCTGCTCCCTCTCCTCATGGAGAGCCACTGTAACCCCAGACTTCTGCTCCCCCTTTCTGTGGTTTGGAAGCTCTGGTTTGTTTTTACCAGTGAGATGTACATATATTCTCATGGCTGATATACTTCGAGTTACTTTTCCAACAGGAAAAAAAAAGGCTCAAACCATTAAGCAGAGAAAGGGGAGATAATCACACAGCAGGAGTCAGTATTAGCTAGATCTCAGTGTGGATGTTCATRTAGCATGCCTAAGACAAGCATTTGACCCACTCAGCACAGCAGCTGCTGATCACAGTCTGAYGAAGTCCTGAGGAGGCCATTTTGAAGTGTCCAAAACTTTGGGATTTTGTGTAAACTTTCTTAGGAGTGAGTTCAGTCTCCAACACTTTTGCCAGGTGAGCAACAGAAGGATCTGACCAACTGGCTCCAAAGAATCCCTAAGCATTTGTGAATGAGYCTCAATGGAGGAAATGCCKAGGAAACATTCTGGAAATTTAAAAGTGGGGAGAATTTTTTAAAACCATTTTAAACAGAATTTCATTGAACATGATATTGTGTTACATAGCGACACTTTCATACGAGTCACCAGTGTCCAATGCTTGTCCCGCCCCTACCTCCCTATCCTCCCCTTTCTAGCTTCGAGTCTATATTTCATGTCACGATGCACGTATGCTTTTATTCATTTCTATGAAATGTAGGAATGACAAATGAGAGAAAACCTTCGATCTTTACTACCCTGGGCCTGACTAAATTAAACTAAATTATTACAAGTGCTTCCTGTTGCATCTGCCTTCCTGCAAACAGCAGAACTTTCTCCTCTTTTTTGCCTGAAACCATTCCACTGTGTACATGAAGCACAATTTTTATCCTCTACTCTGATGTTTGACTCCTAGACTGATTCCACAGCTTACCTCTTGGGACTAATGAAACAATAAACAATAATTAGCAAGTGCCTGTGATATGATGAGTCAGAGCCTTTGCGGCAAACAGGAGTGGCATAGCTGAGTCACTTCGAAGAGCCTTTGTTGGGTTTTTTAAGAGGCCTTAAAGTAAGTTGCATTTTTATTGTTGCCATCGCTGAGAAGGAGAGAAGTGTGACATGCACTCAATAGGAGACAGGGATGCCAGGCATCTGCCAACTGTGAGGGGCTCTGTTTGATGAAGAGCTGCCCCAACATCATTCAGGTTGTGCCCTGGAATTTCATCAAGTGAGCATAAAGACAGCCGGGCGTGGTGGCGCACGCCTTTAGTCCCAGCACTTGGGAGGCAGAGGCGGGCAGATTTCTGAGTTTGAGGCCARCCTGGTCTACAGAGTGARTTCCAGGACAGCCAGGGCTATACAGAGAAACCCTGTCTCGAACAAAACAAAACAAAACAAAAAAAGTGAGCATAAAGACAAAAGGCATCATCTTAGCCTCTGRCTTGCCTCCATTCTACACATCACCACAACTCATGTGTTATGCATTTCCAATAACTACAAAATAGTCTGGAAATTAAACTACTGTGAAAATGGCAGGAAGCTGAGTTTTGTTTTGCGTAGAACTTTCTTTAAAAATACAATTCACTTGTAGATATTTATCATTTTGAACACAGCAAAGCCACTTCTGGCCTATGAGTCATCAATGTCCTTTCTGGTCTAGATTCAAAGGTTCTGAATCCCTGGACATTCCCCATGTCTGTAAGCACCTGATTATAGGTAGATATTGTGATCATTATGATCAAGCCTTTGCATGTTGAATATTATTATAATTCAACTATTTTCACCTTACATTATGCAGTTAAARCATTATCCRAAGTGTATATAAATTTTCATTGTYTATAAAGGGAGAATTATTAAAATTCTGGCTTTTAAAATAGTGTAGATGAGTGACTGACATTACAAAGACATCTTCCGGTGCCTTAAAGTGGAGTGTTGAACCCTGTGTGGTAAGCAGGCTAGTCTGAGGCAGTGTCCCACGGGGTGCGTCTCTATAAAATACTTGTAGTTTCTGGGTTTAAAAAAATTCTTTGAGCTTTCTTTCTTCAGTATATAGCTCATAAAAATAAAGAATATGCTTTTGCTATTGAGTGCCTCTTATTTTCCAATCAGAACATGACAACTGGACAATTGAGCTCACTTGTGTAAACCTCTAGCCTATTTTCACACCGCCCCCTTTTTYCTCAGTGGATGGAGCTAAGTGATAAGATAAARTAAGACCTGGATTCAAGCCCCACTTCTGCTTCCYACAAGTCACCTGACTTCTCACCYCCGATCCATGGTAACAGAAGGCTTTTCAAAGTCTCTTCCCCTAGTAAACACATTGTGAATGCACCGCCTCCCTTCCCATGGTCTGCAAAGGTTCTATGAGGTCTCCTACATTAAAGAGACTTGTGAGTTCAGGATGTAATTTGATTTGATGTTTCATTGAATTCTGCACCCGAGCCCACCATGGGCTGCCTAAAGCTCCAGATAAAAGAACAGTCTCTTAGAGTATGTCTGCAGCAGCAGAACCTACACAAAGAGAGGAATAACTTCAGTGACATCACCACTCAGTGTGCTRCGGCGAGYGAGCAACTGATGGATCCTGGAGCTTCACRTCCCTGTCTTGACCCCATTCCGTTTGAGAGCATGCTGAGAACAGGCTGTGTACCGAGTTTGTAAACTTGGATTAGTGGTCCCTAACCTGATACTTAGCAGTGAATGACAGATGAGGGTACTTGGCACTTGGTGACTGCTATGACTATTCTACAGAGAAGCTGAAACAGAACTCTAAGAATCCTTTCTGGATTATTGTTGGCTGTTTAGGACAACTTGGAATAAAATTTAACCTTGTGACCCTATCATCCCAGAAGTCCCCTCTAAGAACCCACCTCAGTGAGGAACAGAGGAGAGAGTGTCTTCATCCTCATTCTGTAGGTGAGAAAAATCTACCGCTGTATTAGCTGGTAATACATTAGAACAGGATAGAAAATGGGGTTTCTGATGACYATAAGTGTTGTGTTTGCATCTGCTTTGTGGCCTCCTGCCACACACAACAAGGTAACCTCTGGGGATTAGCCCCAAGCTCGCCATAGTAACAAAACTCTAGTGCTGGAGAGAAACACAGATAGATGTTCCTGTCTGCTCTGGGACACGTGTGGTGGCAAAGGTCATCCAGAGAAATTGTTTTAAATGTGCATATGCATGTGCTTATGTGTGTGTGCTGTTGTGTGTGCCATGTATGTGCAGGCATCTGTGGAGATCAAAAGAGGACATTAGATCTCCTGAGGCTAGAGTTGCAGGCAGTTGCGAGCCACCCCAGGTGGATGCTGGGAATCTAACTTTTGTCCTCTGGAAAAACAGGAAGTGCTCTTAACCACTCAACCAAGTCTCCAATATTTTCCAGAGAAATTTTAAGCAGGTGTTTAGTTCTCCAGACCTTGGGAGGAATTACTTTACAGTGCTGGATTTTGGTTTAAAGGAGAAAGCAAGAAGGAGCCATGGCTAGAAGGGTAGTGGCTGCGTCCTCTCCCAGGTCTTACAGTACCATCAGCCAGAAATTATCAAACTCTGAGCCATATTGCAAGTTCTCCTAAGCCTGGAGATACAGCTTAATTGATAGCATTCTTGCTTAGCATGCACAGACGGTCTGCATAAACCAAAAGTAGTGGTACACACCTGTGATCCCAGCACTCAGGAGATAGAAGCAGAAAGACCAAAAGCTCATGGCCATCTTCAGTTACATAAAGTCTGAGGCCTTAGGCCAGCCTGGGCTATATGAGATCCTGTTTTAAAAACACAAAGTACCCTAAAGTTGAATTTATTCTAGATAAGGTTTAAAGGAGTGCTGCTTAACAAGAACAAGAATTCTACTGGTTTTGATTAACCAAAGTTTGGCACAGCATGGGAAGGAGCAAGGGTGGGGAAAGAATCAGCGTCCTCGGGTGGCAGAGATATCTGCTGATTCTCAATGTCCCCAGACTTGACCTGCTCTGAGAAATGGAAGGGTACGAGCCTGCGGACAAGGGTCGAGCCATTCCATGTACATACGAGGTAGGGAGAGCTCTTGGGTGTGAGGGACAAGGATAAGACCTCAGAGGCAGATCAGGGCCTTTTCTCAAACACTGAGGTGTGGAGAAGGAAGCACCTCAACTTTGTTTCAATTCATAATGATTTTCTCACAGAAACTTAGGCATCGAAAACACTGGATTACATGTGTAACGTGAGGGGTTTCTCCTTCAGGGTGGCACATCAGATCACATAAGGAAAAGGAAGCCCTCCAAAACATATGTCATAGTCCCTTGACAGCAGATTTATTATGCCATACAATGCTACGTGTGAATTGTATTATACCACACGTTGTGTGGTATCGTATGGGATGTGCGGTGATTAACCTCCATCGCCAACCTGATGGCATCTGGAGTCAACAAGAAGACAGAGCGGTCAGCACCTTCCGATGGGCGGCTCAGATATAGAGTGGTGTGTGGGAAAGCACGCCGCCGCCACTGCCGCCGCCGCCACTGCCGCTGCCTATTGCTTTCTGGTCCTGTTTAGCCTGTTCCTTTTGCTCCCTGCTAACATGAGACTCCAGCTTCTTTGGCCTTGCCACATGTACTGAATATTGAAGACAATCCGGGAATCTTCCAAGCCTTCAACACCAGCTTAAGACAGCTGAGGCATCCAGTTCCGCAAGCAGAGTGGCTACAGAGCTCCGTCTCTTCAATAAGCCGATAGCCATTGCTGCACTATCCGACACTGTTGCTTCTGTTTCTCTAGAGAACCCTGTGCTAATAAGGTATAGCATGTGCAGAATAGCATGGACTGGCGTGCTAGCACAGTATGTTCATGTAATGTGTATGATTAGATTAAAAGCCTTAGAGAGCCCTGCCTAGTAAGAAATAGCATGTGTAGAATAGTGAAGAACTGTGTGCACGGAACAGTGTGCACGTGTAGGATGTAGAAATAAATTAAAAACCTTAGAGAACCCTGCCTTGTAAAATATTGTATGTACAGACTAGCCCAGAGTGGCATGCATAACACAGTATGCGTCTGTGTGTGTGTGTGTGTGTGTGTGTGTGTGTGTGTGTGTGTGTGTACATAAGTACATATACACTCATATATTAGGAACCTTTGTCTCCTATTAGGCCATACCTGTGAGGAAGAAACAGGAACATTTGATCTCCAAGCCCTCACCCTGCGCCCTGCTTTTCCTTCACTTGGCATCTCCAGATCTCATTAGAAAACTGACTGACTGCTCATGGCSCAGCTCTGGGTTTCCCATTATTTATTTGGTTCTCAAACACAAAAGCACAGACCCAGGTCCAGGGATGGCACTATAAGCTCCCTTTAATACAAAGATAAAGCTTGATATTTCCATAAGGCCACAAAGAAAGGCCCTGAGTCTGACTTGGCTATTCCCACGAGCTCTCTGCAGAAGTCAGAGGTAAGAAAAGCTGTATTTCCCAGTGTGGACACAGCAAACACCTTTATTACTGAAAGAGGATGTTTTTATTTGCACTGCATCATGCCCATAAATTCCATCCACTCAGCAAGTCAAATTATTGCTGGCCTCCAAAATACATTAAGTTTGGGTTTAAATCAGTCACTTTTAAAGATATACTGCAACCCACTTCCTGGCCATATTTGTAATATATTCACGGCGCAAATGTTCTTTAAAATGCATGGTTTGTGGAGTTGTCTTCCTTCAGTCAGCCATGGGAAGATATAAGGAAGATAAGCTCTTCGTTTGCAGTTTCTTTGTGTGTGATTGTTCATGATCGCTCCGACAGGGCTAATGGCTGACAGATGCTTTCAGGCTATGAAGAGAAAGAGCCCTCTGATTCCAAGTCAAATTAGGATTAGTGAGATCATCGCCTACAAAAAAAAGAGAAAAAAATAGGACCCTGAGCAGTTTCTGTTAGAATTTGATGGCAGTAGACAGGCTTTCCCAGATAATGGCAGGGAGCAAGACGGCAAGGGATTATTTTGGWTGCTTAATGGTATGTGGCAGGATTAAGATGTGGCTAATGGAGACTTTCTTTCCCTTGCTTCCTCTTCCTATTTTACAAAGCTACACATTTGCGTTCTTCATCAATTGTCATTCGACGAATTTCAACCCAGCACAGAGATCTGGGGGGGACGTATGACAGCTAGGCTGATTATCATTTAAGTAGCTGAGAAAAGGAGATGTTGGGAAATGAAGCCAGATTTCCATCGTCCCCATGGGTAAGGAGTCTGTCTTTCTCTGAACTCCCCTTCATCAAACTGCTCTGTCAGATGAGAAGGAACGTGCAGTGTGTCAAAGATGTAAYAGCAGCCACCAAGAAAGACGCTACACATCACTCTACACATCCAAAGCACCACCTTTAAAATAATATACAGACCATTTACATCTTCCCAGAAATCAAGTCCATAGTTTTCCTGTGCAACGCTACCTGGGAGGCACTTTCCCATCTAGGCATACCTTAATAAAACAATATTAAAGGATGAATTTCATATAGCTCAGGGCCAGTTGATACCTAGAATATTTATGTTCCATGGTAATATAGTATTTCTGAATACATCTAAAGACAGATATATTTAATTTCAAGACATAACAATATAAATAGCAATCGCCATTTTGAGCACTTTCATGCTGAGGACCTTACTGAACACTTGATGATTAGAGTTTCCTTTATCTTCCTATCAGCSKGGTGACAAATACTTTCTTCTGTCTAATGAGAAAATCAAGAGCCTCAGTTTTACACCCCCCACCCCAGTTTCATTACCTACTTCTGTTCTGTGCGGGGGTTGATTTTAATTATGTGTGGGTAATGTGCAAGTGACTATTGGTACAGGCAGAGGCCAAAAGCATCTGATTCTTGAAGGTGAACTTACACACTGTCGAGAGCTGCCGGACATGGGTGCTGGGAACAGAACCCAGGACCTATGCGAGAACAGTAAGTGTTTTTAGCTGCTGAGCCATCAACAGCCCAACGGCTGATCTTTACTCGCTTCTCCCACCATAGTTCTTGAATATTGAGAACCCTTTCTGCTGAGGCAGTGTCTATCAACTTGTAAGAGCTATCTGATAAGTTTTTGGGAAAATTACAATGCTGCAATGTTGTCAGTTTAAAATTGACTGTGATTGGAGTATTTCTACCATGGGAATATCAAATTGGAATGTATGTATGTATGTATGTATGTATGTATGTATGTATGTATGTATGTACTGAGAGAGATACAAAGTACAGAATTTTAAGCATTTACAAATGTACAACTATAAGGCTAGAAAAATGGTTCAGGACATAAGAGCACTTGTTGCTTTTCCAGAAGGTCCATTTATAGCTCCAGTTCCAGAGGACCTGACACCATCTTCTGGCCTCTCTGAGCAGTGCACACACATGGTACATAGACATATATGCAGACAAAACACCCGTCCATATGAAATTAAAACAAACATTACCATATGCTGCTGTGAAGGACAAACATTTCTAAGTATTATAGAATTATTCTTTCTTTACCTCTCTATTCTTTCCAAAACATATCTGGGGATAAGTTCGCAATGAAACAAACTCTCCTGGCACATGATGCCATGCTGGGTGTGGGCTTCTGAGCCCTGGTTGGCTTGATGCTGCCCTTTCTCACACTTTCCTCTGTGCCCCAAGGCGAGAAGCAGGGCAAACTGAAACATTTAATAGTCATTCTGAATTTTTTAAAAAAAAAAATCTATAAGCCAAAATTGGTTCATGTATCTCAGGATTAATAACTTTAGCCTAAGGTAGCAATTAGCCCTTTGTACCAGGTGATAATAAAGTAAATCCAAAGGAAAGTGACATTCTGAAAACAGAGGACATTCCTTTGTAACCACAACCACATCGCCACTGGAGGGGTGGGGTCATGCACAATACCCATTTGCCTGTTTTACAAGTTGCATGTGGGCATGTGCCCGCATGGGTGTGCCTGCCTGTATTGGATGTCTCAGAACAACTTGCAGGAGTCTGTTGTCATGTGTGTTCTCTAACRCACGTGTTGGATCATAAGACAACTTTCAGGAGTCTGTCCTCCCTCCACTGTGTAGGTTTCAGGAACTGAACTCAAGCTCAGGCTTGGCATCCGGTGCCTTTACCCACTGAGCCATCTCACTGGTCCAATATATTTTACTGTTATATAATTAACATTTATTGAGTGTTAATAGTGAGCTTATATATAACACAGAGACCATTACTGTACCTGGATTCCTGACAGATTGTAGGCACAGCATGTTTTTGATATCTTGGATGGCACCAAGCTCTCTATAATTTCCCAATGAAGTCAGTTGCTACTAATTTCCTGAACATCTGTTCGTCAATTTCATTAAATGGCTAATGAATCCAGACATATAAGGTTCATAAAGATATTTATATCTGACATTAACAAAATGGCACTCCTGCTTTGTTCCTCTACGTGACACCCTTAAGACAATCAGGTTTGTGTCACTGCCTGGAGCCTGAGAAATATCACTACCCTCATTTTCCTTCTGTGGAACTGAGCCTCTGAGTGGCCAGTGAAGAAAGGACAGCGCATGGTAGATTGAAGCAAGGGTTCAGTCTAAAGTAGAAGCCCACAAAAAAAAAAATCACACTAAAGTCTGAGGAAACACACAAGGGCAGGTTTTTATGCAAATGGAGCTCCAGCTCCTTTGTGTAAACATCAAGCATGACCTCTGGATTTATGATGAGAATGTGTTTCATCTTGCAAGAAACAGCTACCTGTTCTCCAAAATAGTATCACTGTTTCCCACAGCAGTGAATTCTTTTCCATGCTTAAGGCGGTGAAGGCACTCCAGATGACGCCACAGTGGTAGAGAGGAGTCACTATAAATCTGTCTGACTGGAACTGGAGGATCAAACAGGAAGGTGGGGGGGGGGGATGAGGATGACAGAGGGATGGAGGAGGACAGCTAAAACTGAGGACCATTTGAGGTAACATATGGAAAGTTAWTACAGTAGAAGCTTCCTAAAACATATACATATATGAAAGTGCTCTAAATAGAATCACCAAATAACACTAGAGACAGAGCCCCAACTGGACATCTCTTGTCACCAAACAAACCCTCCAATTCCAGGGATGGGTTACATCTAATTGACTTCTTGGCTGAATGGGTCCTATGAGAAGCCCAAAACAGCCCAGACTATTTCCAGTGCTATTGGTTGCTCTCTGAAAACTTATGATAAAACCCTATTGCTGAAGACAACACCTATACAACTCACTGAACATGAAGAAGTGCACAGAGCCTTCATTTCTACTGCCTAGTGTTCATGCTTCTGGAAGGTACTCTGCATGCCACCACAGAAGGGTGGGTTGGGTCAACACCAACCTAACTACAAACCCTTCTATGTACAGTGATGACTTGCTTGCAAGGTGAGCTAATGCAATTAATGGCTCAAATCTTTTAGGACTAGCCAACCAATATCCGATTGGGTTTAAAGCCCACTCCATGAGATGGAATCCATCCCTGACACTGCTCACCTAGTCAAGAGCCTGAAACTAGATAGGCCAGGGACATAGAGGAAAACCAAATATTACTGTTCTATTAAAGAAACATAGCAATAAAATGATTCTTAGCAACATTCTTCTATATCTAAAGATCAGCGTCTCCATCTGCCATCATTAGCAAAACTTCCTCCTGCAGTAGATTGTAACTAATGTGAAGGCCCAGGATGCGTCAATATGCAGAGAGTGAGAGACCAGCCCAAAATGGGATGTCTCCGTCAATTCCCTCCCCTCAGGGCTCAGGGAATCCTGCTGAAGAGGAAGTGGAAAGCTTTTAAGAGCCAGAGGAGATGGAAGACACCAAAAAAACAAGGCCCTCTAAACCCAGCAGGACTGATGCTCACATTTACTCGTGGAGACTGTGGAACATGCACAGGGCCTGCACAGGTCTTGGCCTGGTGAGTTGCCAGGGCTGGGAGGGTAAGTGGACACAGACCATACCCCTAGCCCAGAACCTAACTCTAATTGATAACTGCTCACAAATGGAAACTTAGCTTTTTTCCAAAGGAGTAGCACATGGTGCACYAAACACTCTTGAGGCCAGAACTCRCACCCAGCAATAAATAAATAGCCGGCCTAAACATTCAGTCTTGTAACTTCCTGTACCTGTTGTACTTTGTAAGCTCCCTTAGGTTCTTGAATCTTAGGAGCTTCCCTCCTCCTAGAGGTTTATCAGTTTGAAAGAAATAGCTACACAAAGCAGTCTCCATCATCAGACCTGTGGACATTCATTGACTGCCTATTCTGTTAAGCACCACACTTTCAAAACGTGTTCTTCAGTTATAATTCCGGCCCAAACTAAGGACTGCAGAATTTCTTGTCCTCACTTGATTATACATTTCTCCAGAGCCACTATCGTGTCTTGTCKTTGCCGTGGAGTGTCCTGCAATGCCCTGCTGAGTTGTTCAGAGTGGACTTTGTGCTTCTTTATTCCCAGAGTGTAATACCCACATTGTTTACTTTATAGGCCTATTTTGAGGCAAAAGTGGGGTTGTGGGGAGAAAATTATGTCTGGTTCAATAAATATCACATAGCACATTTTATTAATATAAATAACATTGTGTCAGGGCAAAGATAAGAGTATATGGCTAGAA
>BDUI01006931.1:40659-60165 GCA_002335545.1 Apodemus speciosus
GTCCTCTGATCACTTCTCTGTAAAAGTACTTGTATGCACTTTCCTTAAAATCTCATCCGAGACATCTGGACTGGATTCTGTTTCCTGTCAGATCCTGATTGATACACTAATATTGTCCAACAACAGGCATGAAATGCTTGAAACAGAATGGGAATCAGAGTTCAYTTTTATGATCAGCATTCTGTATTATTATAGATCACTTTACACACTCCTTGTCTTTGTCAAAAGCAGGCATTACTGATAATATTGCCTGGGAAAACAGTATAACCRATGGTTTTCCCAAARCTGAAGAGCGACAAGCAAAATCTGAAGTTTCTGGTTACCAGGAGTTATTACGGCTCTGGGGTGTTTTCCTTTTCGTTCTTCCTCTGTTTAAATGATGCATAGCAAGTTTTTCTGGTTAAGTCTGGCATTGTTTCCTATTATAGATGGGACACGAAACAATTTCACTTTTTTAAATATGTTTATAAGTTTATAATGTGAATTAAACTCCCTCCATATTTTTATGGAGAGACAATTAATGAAGAAGTTATTAACATTGGAAAATAGGCTATCTCAATTACACAGTAACTTTTTCCCAATGGGTTTCTTAATATTTATATATTATCATCATAAAGGCTCAATACAATTTATATAATATGGAACCATTATTGTGAAAAAGATCCATTAAAATAATATCTCCATTCTACAGACAGACTTAATACCCCATAATGGCTCTGGGGGAGCCAAATGCAGGATTACACGATAGGCCAGAAACTGTGTCATGGTCTACCAGGCCAGGTAAGTAATACACATTTCMCAGACAGCCAAGTAAATAGTTACAGAAACAGAAGTCTCTGTAGGCTACATGCRCACTCAGGCAATTATTAAAGTATGGATTATGGAAGATTCTCTTTTCTTGTTTTTTCTAGGCTTACCATTTTAATAAGAACAAAAGCAAATCAAATGTGTGTGCACGCAGACACAGAATACATGCTAATAACTTCAGAGACTCTGCCTTAATCGACTAAAGGGATATATTTCAGAGTCGAGAAATGACATCCTGAGACCCTTCATTCTGCCTGGGTGTTACAGCTGATACGGGGCTGTGTCGGGTGAGCTAAGAACAATGCGTGCTAGCCTGATGCCTGGATATTATAGGTGCAGCAATAACTAGCTTGCAGAGCTTCAAAGAGCAGAACCGATTTCCACCTTAATAACCCCTGTGGCATTTTTCAATTTTCCAGGCTGCCAGTCAAATGAATGCATGTCTGGGAAAGAAAGAAGACAAGAAAAAGAAAAGATTAACCTCTAAGATCCATGATATAAATTCCATTGGCTAAAGCTGGTCATGTGTTGGAAAACAAAGATGGGCAGCGATGGCCCTATCTAAACACTGGGCACAAGTGTGCGAGGAAAGATTCGAGGAGAAAATCGGTTTCTTCAAAGTCATCAGAGGGAAATAATCCTGTCGTGTTTGTTAATCATCTTTATTTTCCTTTTCTCTATGTAGGCTGCAACCCCGTGGCTTCCATCTGATCTTCCCACTAATTAGCCTGAGTGATGTTTCTGAAAAGATCTACATGGTCCTTTCAGATGACGAAAGCTTGCAGAACACACATGTCTGCCCCAAGCTAAACTTGTGGATCTCAAGTACAATAAGTAAACAGGATGCTTGATTTTCCTCTTTCCTGACACCCACTCTGCAGCCTGTCCTTAGCCTCGCCCTCTCCTCTGGGAAATTAAACATCCTCTGCAAGGAAAAACCACCACTTACAGAACCCAAGATCACGTCTATTGACAAAAGGGCAAAATGCAGGTGATATACAGCATCTAGGGGGTAAGGAAGAAGCCTTGATATGAATTAGTAGTGTAATTTACCTTGTTCATTCCATTTCCAGGTATCAAACACAAATTGTATTTCAGTGTCTCTTGGTTTTTCTTCTATGAACAAGTGCCCTATGTGAAACTTTGCAATTCCTAGATGTAGTAAACATAAGGTGGGGAGTTGTTGATTTCTAGAGAAAGTAACTTTTCAAACAAATAGAAAATCTACATGGGTAGTCAATGGATTCTGCCTGTAGCCAACAGTCCTGGTACCAAAGCCGTGGGCAGGGCCCACAAAGTGGCTACTGATTCCTAATATTACTTCAGTTGCTCTCATTCTTTTCCTTAATTTTTTTTATTTGTTTATATTCATTTATTCAAGGAATATGTATCATGTAGATATTACATGCAGAATTATATGGGAAATACAAAAACTTAAAACATAAATGTAGTCCCAAGATAAACCATGCTTTATCTAATGGTTTAGCTAATACTATTCCATCCTTAACTCAAATTCATTTCTTGTCTAAATATGACAATGAGTGTCCAACTAGGCTTTTTTTGCCCACCTCAGTCTGATTCCATCCCACTATCTGCAGTATCCTGAAGGCTGGGACATTTTCAAAGGCAGCTCTGATCTATCACCTTTAAAAATCATCACAGTCATTTCCTGGCTCTAAGATAAAGATCAATATTATTTAAAATTATTAAAATTATTTAAAAGATATTCAGGGACCCTGAAATTTTGGACAGGTCTTCATTAATCCTAAACCCTTCTTTTGAACATTCTTCATGTATCTATCTACTGGACTTCACTTTACTGCCCACTCCCCCTTTTGCTTTATTTAAAAAAATATTATTTGGAATAATTTTAAATTTACAAAAAATTTGCACAGATACACAGATAGTAGTTGTTTTCCATAAGCCGCTGACTCAGTTGCAGTTTCCCCTGAAGTTATCATTTCTATTTCTGTGTTTCTCTGTCAAAACTGTGAAAGCAGCATCGCTGCATTTGAGTAAGCAAATGCCATACATTATTTAGATTTTATCAATTTTTCTATTAGAATCCTATTTTTCACTGATGAATCTAGTCACCTTGACCTTCTTCTGAATGTTTTAGTCCATAGAGTCACTATGCACACCACTGCACCACTTAAAGCACTCTAATTCTCCCTGACTCCCGCCCCAGATCTCTTTGATGTATGGTTTCTGCTCATTGTTTAGATTGTGGCAGCAAGGTCACTTCCTCAGGGGAGCTTCTTTGGAGTCTGAGTCTATGTTGCCTGACTTTATATCAGGTGCTTCCTTCACACAGTATTTCTTAATCTATGACTACATTTCCTTCCTGAGTCTATTAACTTTCTTGGGGGGGGGGGTGTTTTTTTTTATTTTTTTTTATTGAATATCATCTTCATTTACATTGCCAATGGTAAAACCTTTCCCGATATCCCTCCTACCCTAAGACCCCCCAACCYTTCCCCTTCCTCCTTCCTCCTTCCTCCTGCCTCCACATATATGCCTCTCCACCCCACACACTCCCTCCTCCTCCCCCCTTGGTTTCCCTTTGTTCAGGCCTCTGTTGAGTCTTTACCTGAACAAGGACTGCTCCTCCCACTGATTCCCAACAAGGCCTTCCTCTGCCACATTTTTGGCTGGAACCATGTATGCCCCTTGGTTGATGGTTCAGTCCCTGGGAGTCGGGGCATCTGGCTGGTTGAGATCATTATTCTTCCCATGGGGCTGTAAACCCCTTTAGCTCCTCTGGACCATCCTCCAGCTCCTCCATTGGGGACCCCATGCCCAGTCCAATAGTTGGTTGTTAGCATCTGCCTCTGTATTTGTAAGGCTCTGGCAAGGNTTTTTTTTATTTTTTTTTATTGAATATCATCTTCATTTACATTGCCAATGGTAAAACCTTTCCCGATATCCCTCCTACCCTAAGACCCCCCAACCTTTCCCCTTCCTCCTTCCTCCTTCCTCCTGCCTCCACATATATGCCTCTCCACCCCACACACTCCCTCCTCCTCCCCCCTTGGTTTCCCTTTGTTCAGGCCTCTGTTGAGTCTTTACCTGAACAAGGACTGCTCCTCCCACTGATTCCCAACAAGGCCTTCCTCTGCCACATTTTTGGCTGGAACCATGTATGCCCCTTGGTTGATGRTTCAGTCCCTGGGAGTCGGGGCATCTGGCTGGTTGAGATCATTATTCTTCCCATGGGGCTGTAAACCCCTTTAGCTCCTCTGGACCATCCTCCAGCTCCTCCATTGGGGACCCCATGCCCAGTCCAATAGTTGGTTGTTAGCATCTGCCTCTGTATTTGTAAGGCTCTGGCAAGGACCCTCCAGAGACAACCATGGCATGCTCCTTTTGGTATACACTTCTTGTTGTCCACAGTAGTGTCAGGGTTTGTTGACTGTTTATAGGATGAATCCCCAGGTAGGACAGTCTCTGGATGGTCTTTACTTCAGTCTTCTACAACTAGATAATGAAGGCTGCGAAAGCRCAAACTTGTCTGTTTTGTTAATCATTGTATTCAGCAGAACAAAACGATGCAAGGTATACAATGGCTTTTGTTTCATTTTGTTTTGTTCTTTGCTGTGGCTGCTATTGCTGTGAAGAAATATGCTGAGTGTACAAATGAAGGATAAGAAGCAGTTATAGAACATCAAATGAATGATAAATTTAGTGCCACAGACTTCCAAAGAAGGGAAAATAGGACAGGGTAGAATTATTGGGAGTATGTAGAAATGAAGAGTGAGACTTCGCCTGAACCTTTGGGTGGTAAAGGTAACACTCACTGAGAACCTATGAAATGTCATATTATGCTAGAATTGTGTGTTTTAACTAAAATGATACAATCAATGTGAGGTCAGAAAAAGAGTGGACTGATATGGAAGATAGACTGGAACAAAAAGAACCTAGACTGAAGAAATCATTAAGATAATCAACCTATAAAATATTCAAGTGGCCATGCATTGTGGCATACAACTTTAACCACATCACTGAGAAAACATAGGCAAGAGCATCTTTGTCTATTTGAGGTCATCTTGGTCGATAGAGAAGATTTTAGACCATGCAAAGCTTCATAGTATAACTACAACCCCATTCCACTCACCAGAAATTATTCAACAGTGAAGTAAAGTAAATCTGGTAAAGATAAGAAAATTATGGGATCAATGACACAAGAGCTTGAAAGCACCAAATAGTAGCATAAGCCATTCCCATTAGAGGAAACTGCAAAGAAAATAAGTTCAAACTTCTAGGTTGAGTTATAGGCTTCATGATGGACGCAATGGAATAGAGCCTTGAAGAGATGAATTCTGGTTTTGAAAAGTCAAGGAGATTGGACTTCATTAGCAATGAGTCATTAAGCAATAATGACAGGATGAAAGTGAGATATCTATCAAATGAGAAGAAGCTAGACAAAAGGAAGATGTGTTGGGAAACTCCAGCAGAAATATGAGCAATTCTTTTGAATATTAATGTTAGAATCATAATGAAAATGCTTTGACAGACACTTTTGAAAAAAGATTGTCTTAAAAGTCCCTGAATTCATGACTATTGCAATGGCCAGCACAGGAAAGTTTATCTTCAGTACTTAGAATGGACCTAGTCATTTCCTAGTCACTTTTATGGAAAAAATCCAGGAGATCTAGAAGTTTCTCAATATCCATAAATGTTTATTGACATCCCTTTGTAGGAAGTACATGGGGCATGCTTAAAAAATAGTATGCATGGTGCTTCTCTCATTTCATATCTTACTTCTTATACAGTTAATGGGGCAAGTAATATATGAGATGTGTTTCTGTGATAACGCTCTCCAAATTGACCTTCATGACTTCTAACTCAAAGATAAACAAACACAATATTTGTTCCCTCTCACCCTATCCTAAGGTTGCTGTACAAGATCTAGAGTATTCACCAAAGGTGAGTGCCTGTCTTTACAACATATATTATAAAAGACTGCAATGGCCATCATGACTCTTACTGAGAGCATTTTCACACTGAGAAGCCAACTGTTATATCACAAGGACATTCAGGAGGCCTATTGAGAGACAAGYTGCACATAGTAGGAAGAAGGCTTGGGAACTGGGCAGCAGACAGTGAGGAGTTGGACCCATCAAAAACCAGATGAATGCACCTGGAAATGGGGAATGCTGCTCCCTACTCTCTGCTCCCACAAATTGTGTGAGATAACTAATGTTTATTTCCAAGCTGTTAGACACAGAGCTTATTTGTTACACAGCACTATAAAATTAAAATAACTTTGTGCCACTAAGCATGGGATGTTAACTAGGAATTTATAATTTCACCTTAGTTYGGTTGCTAATGTGTACAAACTGTTGGATCTTCTTCCCTAGTTCTTTATTTTTTTTCATTCCCATTCTCAATCTTTTGTCCATAAATTTGAGCTTCATTCTCCCAGTACATTTACCACAAACTTTCGAAGACCTTTATGTGGAAATGAGTAACAGTGGAACGAAAGAAAAAGGATAAATATTAAATAATATTATAGTATCACTGAGTCATAGAGATCATAATCATATATATTAATATGTAATATTATATGTAAGACCATATAATATAAATATATATATATGCAAATCTTGAAATGGGATGATGTGGTAAAAGCTCTCTTAAACTGTGAAGGGAATGAGGAGAGCAAAATGGTGAACAGGAAGCAGCTTGGCTTTGTTGATACTGCAGTGTCTCCCATGTGGTCATTTAGCTACTTCTCTTTCTTTGATAAGACACCAAGACCTAGGCAACTTACAGAAAAAAGTAATTTGGGTCTTAATTACAGCTTCAGAGGGTTAGAACCTATGCTCATCACGGCTAGGAGCAAGGCAGCAGAAACAGCTAGCTGCTCACATCTTTTTATTTATTATTTTTTATTTATTCACTTTATATCCCACTCACTGCCCCCCTCCCATTCACCCCTTCCCACAACCCTTCTCCTATGCCCCCTCTCCTTCTCCTCTGAGCAGGTGGGGCCCCTCTGGGTATCCCCCAACCCTGACACTGCGAGTCTTTGTGAGGCTTGGTGTTTTCTCTCCCACTGAGGCCAGACAAGGCAGTTCGGGTAGAACATATCACACTTACAGACAAAAGCTTTTGGGGCAGCCTCCATTCTATATGAAACCCACATGAAGATCAAACTACATATCTACTAAGTATGTGTGAGGAGGTTTAAGTCCAGCCCAGCGTTGGGCAGTAGACCGCGCCTGGAAACTTAGTGAGATTGGGTGACCCTCRGTGGACAGTAGGCATCTCCCTGCTCCCTATGAAGATTCCTGGGCCAGAACAGGAGACCAAATCCCTCACAAAGGGATGTGAGCAATGGTCATGTTGCTGAAGAGAGTTCTCCATGCTAATGAGGTATCTAGAGACTCCGAGAGTTCAGCCAATTCCTTTAAAAGGTATTTAATCTCCAGATCGCCCTGAAGAGGTTGTGTATAACCATTTTCCATTATGAACAGTCAATAAACAGTTCTGAACCAAAGACTGTCTCTTTCATCAAGAACCACTGTGGGGAGCTTGGAGAAAGCCTTTGTCTACAGAGATTCATTGCTACCTAAGTCTCCCACAGAAGGGCCTTTCATGCTCACAGACAATAGCTGCTAAGCTAAGGACAATTGCTGATAAGCTAAGGAAAGTTCCCATTCCCACCCCACCTCCACCCTGCACTGTCCTGGGCTCATCCTCAGCCCACCAGTTCCCTTCATTCCCATGTCTCCTCGACTTCCAACATTGTTTTAGTGTCCAGGAGTTTGGGAACCCCTGGTCCATAGCCCCTTCCATTCCCAATTCTATGTGGTTTCTAGCAATGACTAGACACCTGGGAGTCAGGGACAGAGACCCCCGCACCCTCTGAGGATGATAGGTATCTCCCTGCTCCCTACCAAGATTCCTGGCATGGTCCACTGTGCCACAGTCCAGCCCATGTGTATTCTTTGGTTGGTAGTTCAGACTTGGATTCCTCAAGGGTCCAGGTTAGTTGACTGTTAGTCTTTCTGTTGAGTTTCTATCCTGTTCAGGGCCATAATTCTTCCTTCCATTGTTCCATAAGTGTCCTCAAGCTCCATCCACTGTTTGGCTGTGGGTGTCTATCTCTCTGAGTTAGTTGCTGGGTGGAGCCCCCTAAGAGGACAACACACTTCTGTCTGCGAGCATGTACTCACTTATAAGCAGATATTAGCCATAAAATAGGGGTACCATGCTACATTTTACAGACCCAAAAAAATTAGACAAGAAGGAAGGCACAAGTGAAGAAGTTTATATCTCACATAGAAGGGGGAATAAAATAGTCATAAGAGGCAGATAGAGGGAAGGAACTGGGAGGCAGATGGAGAGAAGAATGGGGGGCATGGGACTGGGTATAAGGAAGGACAAGGAGATGGCTAGATGTTCATGAAAATGAATGGAAATCTGCAACTGACTGAAATGAGGAGGTAGGTGGAATCTCCCAGATGAGACAGAGACCATAGTTAAGACAGGCACCCAAGAATCATTGTGAGTGCCTTTAGCTATAACTCATTGCATTGGCGATATTGAATCTGAAGAGGCCACCTCCTGTAGCTAGGCAGGAACCCAGTGGAGTGAAAGCAATGCCAACCTACCCACAAAGCTTTCAACCCAAAATTTATCCTGTCTACAAGAAATGCAGGCACAGGAAATGGAGCAGAGATTGAGGAAATGGTCAACCAATTACAGGCCTAGCTTGAGACCCATCCCATGAGCAAGAGCTCACATCTTGATCTGCAAGTAAAATGCAGAGAAAGATACCTTAAGCCAACCACACACACACACACACACACACACACACGCACGCACAGAGTGACATACCTCCTTTACGACCAAACTTAGTCCTTACCAAACATTTACATAAACTAGGGACAAAGTATTCAAACATGAGCCTCTATAGGACATTTTCATTCAAATGACCACAATAGGGAATCTGGAATATATAACAGTGCAAGAGTGATATGGGGCAGAAGAAATGACCTTCCAAATATCCATGTAAGTGACCCACTGGCCACAAATAGTAGGGAGGTATGATTCCAAGCACTCTGTGTATTCACACAGGCACTATGCACACACACACACACACACACACACACACACACATACACTGTACATATATATGCATATACATATATAAAACATAACACACTGAGGACAGAAATTGAGCATGCATGTATGTGCATGTGAGTGTGTGTGTATATATGTGTATGTGTATGTGTGTGAGCGTGTGTGTGTGTGTGTGTGTGTGTGTGTGCGTGTGTGTGTGTGTGTGTGTTAAGGTATGGGAAGGGAACTAACAGACTCTAAGTAGAGAACTAAAATCCTCTCTGTCTTGCAATGATTCACAGACAGTGATGCTTGACTCTGTGCAGATCCTTATACAATACTAGTACAAACATGAAGGAGAAAATACTTTACAAAATATATAATTGAAAGACTCCACAATTGTAAAAGAAATAGAATATTTCCCCAAATTCCAGCAAGATTAGCCATTACTACCTAAACATTTAACTTGCTCTAATCCCAGGAAGGAACTTCTGAACCTTTCTCTCACATAGTCATTTATCTTTAGAGAAAAGAGTGATAAGAGATGCAAATGCAGACTCCAAATACTGTATAAATACTGATGTCAATCTTAAGTAAGCAGAAAGCTTACTTAAGCTTAGGAAGAGGAGGARCACCATCACCAAGTGTTTCTCCTTTTGTATCATTATCGCTGGACTACTGATATTTGGGAGTCATTTTACATACACACTATTTAATGACATGTCTYCGTTTCCTTTCTTTCTTTGTAGAATTCATCACTGATAAGCTAGGTGTAGCAATAGCTTTCTTTTAATGTACGCTTGAGGATGCAGCCTACCTTTATCTGACATTGGGCATAAAGGCATAAATTATTAAGCCCTGCTTGCCTGATCAAGAGCCTATCTTTCAGAAAAATCAGGCTTCTGGGAACTGCCACTCACAGGAACTCTATTTTCTAGCTCTCTGTCAGGGCTGCAGACACCTCTCCCAAAAGATTCATCAACCGCCAAACAAAGAGGAAGGCAGGTCAATGACACCCAAATCTGCAGTTTCAGCAGCTTCAGAAGTTTCATGAAAAAAAAATAAAAGGAAAAAAAAGAACACACAATCTCAAAGGAACATTAACAAAGAGTTTCAGAATCCATAGGCTACCTGGAAAAGAAGCTTTCAAAACCCTATATCAAATAAAAAAAAAAAAAGCTTCTGGTGCAACAATGATGGACTACCAGGAAGAGCGTTGATGAGTATATGTCTTCTTTGTATTATTGCCATTATTAGCTCATGTATAGGTTTATATGCTATTATTTTTAGAAGCACTGTTTTACTGAAGATTGATTCATGATGGTGTATGTGTTATTTTGACATACATGTGAATGAAATGCACTAAATGATTCAAATCTATAGAATATAGGTAGTGTCTTACAGGTAAAAATTCTTCTTTCAATTCATCCTCAATTATTCCTATAGCTTGATCCTTCATTGTACGAGATGGCAGGAACCACTGTATGTGTGGCTCTGCTCACTTCATACGTGCAGAAGTTGAGATTCTGAGAGGTTAACTTGATTCTCTCAAGGGCACATACAACCTATTGTAGAAGGCCAGTCACCTATCTCACTCTCTAAAGCTGTTCTGATGATATCATAGTTCAACTAAAAAGGTTATAGACAAATTTAAACTCCAAAGAGGTGGTATATAAGATTTGAAGACTCTTTTGAAGATGAGACACAACACAATGAAACTCTAATAGATGAAAGGCTTTATTACTTACAGCTCCAAAAGACAGAAGGCTGCCAGACAGTGCAACATAGAAGGCACCACCCAGGATGGCAAAAGCAAGCTGGAGATAGAAGAAATGGCTCAGCAATCAAAGCAGGCTAGACTTTCTGTAGGTAAGCTAATTGAATAAATCTAAGCACTTGGATGGAGGCCAGGGACAGTATCACTACCCTAGCTGTCCAGTGCCTTAGAGTAATTCAAATGGATGACTAGTATGTCTAGACTGCATTCAGCAACAGAAGTGAAATCATCAAGGTGTGACTTTACCATGTGCAGAATGGGAAGCCAGCAGTTGTTAGCCATGGTACTATAACAGGAGAAAGTGGCATCCCCTCACAATTAAATCATACTTTTATTCTTTTTTTTGCATAATTGTAACCATAATATTGACAAAACTGATACAAAAGAAAAGAGATTCCTTTTAGGAACTCATGAATTCATGGATTMAGAAGCATAGAGTCCAATGTAGTAAGGAAAGTATGGTAGAACATCTCAGATCTTGGTAGTAGTGATAGAATAAGGTAGTTAAGTCTGTTTATATCACACTAGACCAGAAARCAGTGGAAACCAGGGCTTAGATATAACCTTTTAAGGCTCACCACTAAAGGTCTACGTTTACTAGCTAGACCACCTCCCAGTGTTATGTCCAGAACTAGCTAGACAACATATATTCTAAGCACAAGCCAATGGAAGACGTTTTAAACTTAGTCTTAGTTACTTTTCTATTGCAGTGATAAAACGTGACCAAAAAAAAAAAAAGTGACCAAGACAAAACTTATAAAAGTTAGCATTTATTTAAGGCTTACAGTTTCAGAGGGTGAGTCCATGACCATTATGGCATCAAGCAGTCAGACATGGCTCTGGAGCAATGCATTAGAGAGAGCTCCATATTTGATCCTCAAGTAGGAGGCAGAGAGAGCTAACTGGGAATGGTGTGGACTTTTAAAATCCTGCAAGTCCACTCTCAGTGGCACACCTCCGCCAACAAGGCTACATCTCCTAAACCTTCTCACTTGGGGACCAAGTATTTAAATATAAGATCCTTTGGAGGCTTGTTCAAACAATCTTAACACAGGTATATGAAGAGCTGGGTCTTATGAGAAGTAGCTGTGAAAAACAGCAGATGATAAAGGCAATTCATTGGAAGATAGGGAGTTGAGGGCTTCTCTTATTCCTCTAATGTGAGATCTTGCTTTTTGTGTAGGTAGTGAGAAAAGCTCCCATTATGAAGCAAGCCCAAGTTGACTTAGAACTCATGACCCTCCTGCTTCAGCCTCCTCAGAGCTAGAATATACAGATATATAACCTCATTTATACATCAGGTTCTTCATCTGTAAACTGAGAATTCACATAATTTATCTCCGATGACTTTTATGGAGATTAACTATAATAACATATACCAAACATACATAGTTTATATGTTTGCATAATATATATATAAAGTCATGAACAAATAAGTTTACATGCTAGTTGAAAATACCATCCAAATTAAATAGATATTTTTTAAAAGATCATGTACTTATCATTGCAGTTAACAAACCGGCTTCCTAACTCTCAGGGAAAATCTTTTTACTACCACCAAGACTGAGCTATAAATTATGAATTCTTGATACAATAGCTCGTGATAGCTCCTTCCAACATGTTGTATTCTATTGCCTCAAAATAATAAACTGCTAAGACAATATCATGCATCATGTCAGTGGTAGAGTATTCAGTGAAACTCCCAAGCCACGGAGCTTGAGGCTCACAAGCAGATGCTAAGCTTCATCTTCTGTTACTTCACCCTTCTTTGTAAAGTCCTGACTTTTACAGAGCAAGAAAAACCTTAACTTATAATAATCAAAAAAATATATATGGATCATGAAAACTCCAGATTCTTGGGGAACCCAAAACTTTAAAATTATCAGGGGCAAAAGCAATATAAAAATAAATCAATTCAGACTTAGAAAGACTACTTTTTGGGAAAAGATTTATAAGGGGGATCAAGGCATAGAAGTCTGAATATAAAACATTCAGCACTCTTTCCCCAGCTTTCAGAAGTCCTCATTTCTCACTTCATGTGTCTCAGGAAGCACGGTTCTTTTGATGTGAATAAAGGAGACTCAAATTGGACTCAGCCCTGACTCTGTCTCATTAACGTTTCTTCCCTTGTCAGAAATGGGTGGTCTGGAGCAGACTCCACAACTAAGGAGGGGACCTGCCTGTTAGAGTCCTAACTTGGGTCCTCACCTGTGTCTGAAGAGCTTTCCAGAAGAACTCATCAATTCCCAACAGATAGTTCTTCTCCTGTGCTATTTCACCACAGAAACATGACATAGGTGAATTATTCAACTCCATATATTTTCAGACATCATAGTGCATACTTTATGAAAGTGATGAATTCTAGCCACTAGCTCATCAGGGAAATAGTAGCACATATTTTAAAGATTCTTAGCATGATATTTTCTTGGTTAGATTTGGGCTTGGGTTTAGGTTTAGGCTGTTTGTTTTGTTTTGATTTGATTGTTTGTTTGTTGAGACAGGAACTCACTATATAACTCAGGCTAGGTTTAAACTGGTGATACTTGTTCAACAGCCTCCCAAGTGTTGGTTTTAGAGGCATGTACCACCACATGAGATTAAAATACTTAATACTTTTAAAATGCAATAGCCTGTGTGGTCTACTTCTAGAAGAATGCCAAAAAGGAAGCTAGCTCAACCCAAACAAAAATCTCTGATTGCTACTCACTCACAATTTAAAATGTTTTGGATGCCTACTTTCTGGTACGTATATGTCAGCTTGTCCTTTCTTGCACAATCTCTTATCTTAAGAGTTTTCTTATTATGTTACTCTACATTATCGTATATCTACCAATAACCCACCTTTTAGAATCATCCCTTCTATCTCAGTGGACAGAACAAGGTCACTTCTCCACCATAAACCAGGCACTTGTGAAGAGAAGCAGACAATTACACTAGACTTAAACAGGTAAGAGTTTGTTGTCACAACAGGTGGGAAAGAGGGACACAAAATACATCTAGGATTCTGAAACTTCACTGAGCAGGTGGTGAGCTGAATGTATTAGCATCATCAGTTCTAGAATGTATGACTTAGCATTTAAAATACATTACTCAGTTCTGAAATACTGTGACATTGGTTACTAACCACATTTTAGATGTGAAAAAGAAATGATTGTATTAAGGGCCAGAACATGGCCAATGGATCCGTATCATACAACACCATACTCCTTTTCATGATGGTACCTGAACCAGGCAAAGCCAATCCAATTCTAAAACCTTTGCATTTTCTGGGTATGCTGAAGTAAAGACCTCGGTGGCTGTTGTTTCTGTTTGCTTGTCAGAATCAGTTGCTGCTCTATCAGTGGTTAGTTTTCTTTGGAAGATCCTGGCAAAGAACAGGTCAGAGATGCTGTGCATAAAACTGTTTTGTTTATTCCAAAGCCCCCTAAATCAAATTTAGCTATGTTGGGAATTATTCAGCAAAATGACCACATAGAAAAACAGAGAAAGAACCAGAGGCTTGCCAGGAAGTGCCGAGAACAATGGAGTTATTAGAAGATACCAAAATAACATTGATTTGCTGGGGAAAATGTTCCTGTTGTGATCTGCACACACTGATACCACAGATGGACCCAGCGTAGCTGAGGCAAGCTCTGTGCTTCAGAGCTGTTTACTTAAGCAGCACCGGGGTTCTCAGAAATAGTTGCTATGCCAACCAGCCCTGGGACTATATATACATTCATGACCAGGGCTTATTCCTAGGGCTTTGTTACCTCTCTTTCAAAAGTTTGAATCTCTCACTGCTAAACTGCTTACATTCATGCATTACTGCCTCTGATAGCCAGCAGCCTTTCCCCCAGCAGGTGAAAGAAAAAAGATATAAAGAAATAAAGTGGASCTCTGCAAGCTAGGCTGAGCAACCTTCCCACATCATACTTTTTATAGTCAGGAACCAGACTATTATCTGAACCCAGGTCTCTAAAGACAAGATGATTGTCTTGACAAAGGGCAGCGTCTTTTGTCACTTTTTTTTTTTTTTAATTATCAAGTGTGAGTATCAGCACACACTTTCTCCGTGGATAAAGCAGAACATGCTTTTGAGAAACCAGGATGGAGGTGTATGTTGAAATTTCTTTACCACAGTTTTAATGGCACACATTTCAGAAATAACCATTAGCCAACAAATATGGCCAATCAATCTACCTCTGATCTCCTGCTAGAGCCGCATTTAAATAAAACAGTAATGTTGAAAGCTGAAGAGTGAGTGCTCTTTAATTACCTTTTCTCCTGTTTATGTTACTTTGATGGCTTTTGTTCAATTGCATCTGAATTTTCAGTCTGTTTATTTTATAATTATTGGATGACTACATGCTGCACAGCCACTTCAATTAGATTTTGATGGCTGATAAAACCATTGTTGACAGGGAATGCACAAATGAATTTGAGGAAACCAGATTAGTGATGTTTGTATTGTTGCATTTAAATAAAATAAAATGTCCTGGCAGCAATGTGATTGAATCTGGAGGAAAAAAAATTAGGAAGAAAGAGAAATCAGTTCCATGAGAAATGGTGCTTTCAGAGAAGCCGTGTCCTGATAAGCTGTCATTTTAAACCTCAAGTGTCCTGCCACTTCTTCTTCAGACAGATTATGAAATTGAAAAACAATCATATAATCTCTTCTAACAAGAGGTTTTCCAGTAGACAGATTGTTTAAAAGGAGCAAGAAGCAGAAAGAGAAAACAAAACCTAAATACTTACAATACATACTAAATCCATTTGAACTGCTAAGGTAGAAAAAGCATCATGATAAAGCTTAAGGGGTTAAGGTTTTTTGTTCACCCAGAAAATCAAGGTCTAGGGAGGGGAACTGGGAAGGACTTCTATCTCTAATTAACAGCTCAAACATGGTAGATGAGGCTGGGTGCATACCTTCTACTTCCTAGGAACAGACCCTGCTCAGGCAGGGCCAGGCTTGCAGAGTCACCACTGTAACAACCATGTGAATGACAGAGTCTGAATGTGAAAATATTTTCAAAGAGAATGGAAATCTGCTACTTCTTCCAAGTCAGTAAAGCTAGGAAGCTGACACGCAGCAGACAAGAGAGCCATGCATAGCTGGTCATACTGAACAGAAAGCAATCTAAACGCAGCATGACCACCTGGGTTATGWATGCACTAAGCTTAGCATGTTCGTGAAGACCTCATGCTGCAGCTCCAACCGTGTAGGCTCTCAGGCTCAAGTCGGAACATATAAAGCTGGCCAAGGCAGGCCTTGGATCACCACCCATGACTACCTTAATGCCAGTGTCCTTGACCATTTGGTTATTACAGATTACCCATTGTGTTTATTAACCTCAGCTTATTAAAGCCATCTTCTGTTTAATGTCTCTGACCTTGCTCATTGAGCTGAAGTCAAGGTCTTCACCAGAAAAGCTCAGTTGTGTTGAAAGTGAGGCAAGGCTCGATAATGAGATTCTGAATAACCTGACATTAAATGTTCTGGAAAGGAAACCCAAAATGCTCGGTAGCTCATCTGATTTTTAATTTCACTGTTTGTTAATGGTATCAGGAAACAGCTACATAGGGTTGCCTRTGTGCAAGGATCTTTTCTAAGCACTTTATGAACACTAATTCATTTAATTGTTAAAACGCTCCAAAACGTTACATGTTTCAGTTTCTTCCAGACGCATCTCACAACCAGGGAACAAGAGGAGAAAGGACTCCCTCAGTTACTAAGAAGGGGAAGGGTAGACTTAGTCTAGAGCACACCCTGTGCTTTGCAAATATTTTCTGAGTCTGTGAGAGTATGTACTGGGGGATTGGGGACAAAAAATCATCTCTTATTGTTCACATTTAGGTGTTCTCATTGCACATTCCTTGTCTACAATTAAGTTATTCATCTATTACTATTATCTATTTTTATGATATACTGCCCTTTGGCTACCACTAGACATTGGTTCTGTGACAACCAAACAATACCAAAACCCAAAGCTGCATGAGACTGTTATATAAAATAGCACAGTTGTTTTATATAAGCAGTAAATCCCCTCGTACATACTCATATTTTCTAGATTACTCAGAATACTTGATCCAATGTAAACACCCAGTAACTGTTAATATAGATTTGGGGATTAATAGCAAGAAAAATTTCTGTACATTGTTGAAACAGAAACCGTTGTCTCCTTAAACACATTCTTCTACTGTTGGTTGAATCTTCAAGCAGAATTTGCATCTATAGCAAGCAGAAGGTAGTGCTACAGTAGTTGGAATGTTAGAAACTTGTTTCTAATTGTTAGTAAGTGTTAAAAAACTTACTAACATTTCAATATACAAACTTTATGGCTAATATTCAAATTTTATTTATAATATACTTGATATACAAGTAAACTACTTTTATTCTTTCCTTTCACACTTAGTAATTAGCTCTGTAAATATCATATCTATTTGTAAAATGTTCCCTACCTACTCTCCAGCTGTGTATAGAATTTCATTTGGTCTTTGTACAAGTCAATGAATTCATGTAAGTGTTATGTTCTCAAAGTGATAGAGGAAACCATCAGACAGGGGAACATCAAAGACAGAACTCACCAGGATCAGCTCAGAGAAATACATGAGGAAGAATAAAAATGACAAAGCCCATGTCTACAGAAAGCCAAAAGGCTTGTCTGTAATTACCGTTGAATAAGTCAGACACACTGAACAGGAACCCGGGAGGCTGAACAGAAGCTATTAGTCAAGAAATCCTAGCTTACTGGGTTACAGACAGCACAGAACAGGCTGTAAGAGGTTATCTAAACAGGACAACATATAAAGCTGGCCACGGCAGGCCTTGGATCACCACCAATGACAACCTTAATGCGGGTGTTATAAAATTTCTCCGTTATAGAGTATACTATTTGGAGGTTGAAGAGATGGCTCAGTGATTAAGAGCAATTGCTACATTTGTAGATCCCAGTTCCCAGTAGCCAGACAGTGGCTAACAACCATTCATATCCCCAGGTCCAGGAGACCTCAAGCACTCTTCTGACCTCCAATAGGCACCAAGCATGCACGTGATCCACAGACATACATATAAGCAAAACACTCATCCACACACCAAATAAACAAACAAACAAACAAACAAACAAACCAGTCTTTTTTAGAAGTTTAATCTAGAAAATATTTGCAAAATGTGACTATGATCTCACTGTGCTGTGTCTCCTTCCCAGGAGCTGATGACTCAGCGTAGAAATTATTTAAATTTCCCTTTGGGAAAAAAGATGTCTACGGAGACCATTGAGTGAGATCCTTCACATAGATCAAAGGTCTGTTGGTAAGTAAATATGTTCAAGTTTAAGGCTCTATTACAACACAGAATCTACAAATGGTTTGAATTTTTTCCATTATGTTATTTCAGTCCTCAAATGAAATTTGGTTATGGAGTTTGAGAGCAGCCATCTTTGTACTCACAGGGAACAAGTCAGAAGCCATAGGAGTTGTTGAATGCTCAAGGAGGGGTTCGATGAAATAAAGGGATTATCCCAGTAAAAATTCGGCTTTTGCCTGTTCTGAGCTTAGTTGTACGTCTGTATGCTGGCAATGGGCAGGAATCATTCATCTTCCCTCCTGCTCGTCCTCTTCTCTGCCCTACCCACAAGTAAACACCACACATGTACAATAACAAAGCAAAGGAAAGCAAGATTTACTAGGCAAAGGCATACGTGTGAGGGCTGCCTGGGCAGATCAAGCGAGTTAGCTCTTGCCATGGTCCACATGCCAGGCAGACATACCACCCAAGTGCCCAGAAGCTGGGCCAATGGGTTATTATTTCAAGGGTCAGGTAAAAGTAACTGCCTTTCTGATTTTCATTTCAGTTACATATGATTTACTTCAACATAGCCTGTAGATAAATCTTGGGTCAGAATATGAGAAATGCAGTTGTACATCTGATCTGAAGTTTTAGTGCAGATGAACCAGAACATCTTAGGTGCATGGCAAGATTTGATAGATGACTTTATTTCTTCATCTAAAGAGGAGAAAGTTGGGCGAAAAGTGTGAACACATAACAATCAGCAGGAGCTGCTATTCTGGGGATTGTAGAATAAACATGTGGTTCGTTCAGCGTTGACTTTCATCATGCCAGAAAATATGTCCATATAAAAAACAAAACACTGGTTAATAAATGCTGATTTTGCTGATGATATCGACATTTTATGTATTTTCAAGTGTGCTTTCTCCTCATCCAATATAGTAGTTTCTCCTTAATGAATTTTGAGAAAATTGGGAATTTTCACAAGGAAGAAAGATAACATATGACCCACATCAAGTGTGTTTCCCTTTGACTCTTGCATTCATTTGGCATGATATATCTGGAGAGAAATTACAAAATAGCCAAGAAATGAATCACTCAACTTCTCTCCTTCCTTTCCTCTCCATCCTCATTACAGCGATGAAGCAAGGGAAGAGGGAAGAGGCAGGAAGGCAGAGGAAGGGATATGGGAAATCCTTCTAGATTTCAAACTCCACAATGAAAATGAAGCTTTTTACAAACTCTCTTCCCTATGAACTGCTAGAGTCTGAGTCAGGGGCAGGGGAAGGGGTGGGGGAAGGGGGTGCTCTGTTCCTTCCTCCTCCTTACTGATTGCCAGGTGAGCGGTTTCACTTCTGATCCTCCCTAATCTCMTAGCTCCACTTCCTTGTGCTCTGCCTGCCTCTCGGCTGTGATTGCTCTGCCCCTCTTCCCTTCCTCCAGCCACCTCTGCTCCCCAGTTATCCTTTTTATCTAGTCCCATGACCCCTTACTGTGTCCCCAGCTGCTCGCCAGGACCTTCTGATCTCTCTGGCCTCAGCAGCTTTCCCTAAGATCACTCTCTTAGGTTTTTCTTTGCAGTATC
>BDUI01006933.1:4011-25218 GCA_002335545.1 Apodemus speciosus
TATACACAATATATACATATGCATATATGTATATGTATATACAATATATATATCATCTATCATCTAATATTGTTCATTAACTGGTAACCACATAGAATCTCTTTAATGTTATTTGATTAAATGATTATGCCCCAAAGTAAGATTATCATAGGGTCTAAAAACAATGTTTTGATGATAGAAAACAATGTTTGGATACTCACTCTGATAGCTCCTGCTGGGTGACCTTTGTCTAACTCTTTAACAGCTCTGATACAGAATTTCCCTGTCTATAAACAGATGTGATCATTCCTGCCTAAGATTCGTGAGAAATAAAGTAGGTAYACAAAGAAGTCTGGCATAGCCCTGGGACCACACAGTCGTACAGGGAATGGCAACATTTTTATCATGAGTGTGGGAATKCAGGCCACAATATGAAACATTTATAGTTGGTTTCAATTTTCAAGACTCTGATTAGAGGAGATGGTGCATGTGCTCTAGGYATGATGGGATAGCACAAGCAAAGGTTCATGGGTAACACAAATGGTGTTTCAGCTTGAGAAAAGCAATCTTGTATAGCCCAGAGACAAAACTGCCTCAGGTGATAGAGAAACTTTGACAAACTGAGGAATGGAGTCTTTCTGGACCACACACCCTGCTTTCAAAGTTATTTCTTATTTTCTCACAATCTGATTCCATTCTTGTGCTTTTGAAGGAACACACCTTACCCAGTCAGCCTAGCAGCAACACCATATAACCCTAAACAAGCTACACTGTGTTGGGATATCCTGTTACTTGCTCAGATGCTAATCGCTGCAGAGGAGAAAAGGAACAATCTTTGCACCCTGCTGTTTCTTCCCCAGAGCGCCACACACCAAGCCTCCCCACCTGCCTCCAGTGATCCCTCCACATGGCAGGAAGCCAGGCATGCAGAGGAGCCCTGTGTGCCCCTCTCTTTTGTCTCTGGGGTGTCTGCCTTGTCTTCTGATTTCATTTGTCAAGTTGTCAAAGACAGAGCCTCCAGCACGGGTCTTCACGGGAACGATTGCAGTCAGCCCTCACTATCTTACTACATGCCACCACTCATGCAGAAGAGAAAACATGATAATCTGAAATAATTCACCTTCCTCTTAGACACTTTTCTTTTTTTGAAGAGGAGACAGCCTCGCTTTAGATGGCTGAGGAGCAGCCTAGAGAGAACAATGCATTTCTATAAACAGTTTGYCAGGACTGGTTAGTCCTTTATGCCTGGAGGCTTCATTACCCTTTTTTTTGGAATAGAATAGAAATGTGTGTTTTTGAAGGAAGTGTGCTTTCAGGAAGTAGCTATGTAGAGCCATCTTCCTAATGATTTAAATTTAGTTGTATTTTTAGCCTTTTGGATAAAGACATATAGCTTGTCTGTTGAGAGATTTGCCCACCAGCCTCAGGTGGGTACTGATGCTTGTAATGTGGTTGCTATCACTAAGGCATATAGGTTTTTAATTCTTATTGAAGTTTAATTAGCTTAGGTTTAACAACTTGCCTTTTATTCTTCTATTAGATAATGTTCTTCTATCAGCGAAAGTTGACTATACAAGTCTGCCTTTTCTTAAAATTGAACTTTACTTTGTAGATTCAGGGGCAGTTGTATTAAATGCCACTTAGTGGACCAGTCGGATGATGAATAGATAAAAGCACTGACCCTAAACTTGTCAACCTAAGTTTGATTCATGGGATCCACAAGGTAGAAGTCAGAAGACTGACTCCTTTGACCTTCATATCTGTGTTCTGTGGCACATGCCTACCCGCAGACTTATCTGCACATCTTTCTCTGAACCTAGAGCAGGCTACAGGCCCCACCTGTCTCTGCCCTCTGTACCACACCATTCCCAGCACTAGTGTTTCAGATGCTTGTTGCGGTACCTAGATTTTATGTTGGTGCTCCAGATTGGAACTCGCTCGGTTTTCTTTACCCACTTAATGGATTTGAGATGTATCAGTGACTACATGTGTCAATATTCTGTTCCTCTTTATTGCTGAGTGAAATGTCATGCTGTGATTATACTACAGTTTCTTAACTACTCACTTGCTGAAAACTTTTTTTAATTCGATATGTTCTTTGTTTTATATATTCTATCATTTCAAATGATTTTGCCTTTCCTGAATTCCCCCCGCCCTAAAAGTCCCATATGCCCTTGCCTTCTTCCCTCCCCGTTCCCCAATCCACCCCTTCCCACTTCCCTGTCCTGGTATTCCCTTACACTGCTGCACTGAGCCTTTCCAGTACCAGGGGTCACTCCTTCCTTCTTCTTGGGCATCATTTGATATGTGAATTGTGTCTGGTATTCCAAGCTTCTATGCTAATATCCACTTATCAGTGAGTGCATACCATGAGTGTTCTTTTGAGACTGGGATACCTCACTTAGGATGATATTCTCCAGTTCCATCCATTTGTCTAAGAATTTCATGAATTCATTGGTTTTAATGGCTGAATAGTACTCCATTATGTATATATACCACATTTTCTGTATCCATTCCTCTATTGAGGGACATCCGGGTTCTTTCCAGCTTCTGGCTATTATAAATANGATATTCCTCAGGTGAAAATTCTTTGTTTAGCTCTGTACCCCATTTTTAATGGGGTTATTTGGCTCTCTGGAGTCTACCTTTTTGAATTCTTTGTATATCTTAGATATAAGCCCTCTGTCGGACATAGGGTTGATAAAGATCCTTTCCCAATTTGTTGGTTGCCATTTTGCTGAAAACTAGTTTTCTTTTTTCAGTTGGTGGTTATTCTACATTAAACTATAGTGATCTTACATGGGTCTTATTGTGCAAACCAAGTCTCTATTTAATTGACATAAATAGCCAAGAATAAAATTGCTGAATCATGCAGTGGCTGGAATTTTAGTTTTATAACACACCTTTTTTTTTCAGAGTGATTATTCACCACGTTCAATTCTCACTGGTAGTGCATGAATGAAGTAATTTTTCTGTTTCTTTTCCAAAATTTAGTTTTGTCAGTTGTTTTTTTATTCCTTCTGATAGGTGAATAGTGTGAATCTACTATTTTAAGAATATATTTTACAAAACCTACATAGAAATAAAACACTTGCCATAAAAAATTAGTATCTTGAATATGTGTTGTTATGGTAATGTACAGATCAGGATATGAAAACAACATAAAAATAACTCAATTGTTTGTAGCATAGAGAGCTCACTGGCATTCTTTTTCAATTACTTTATTACAGTTAATCTTGCTGGTTCCCTTTTACTCTGATGACTAGAAAGTGTTAAGTTGCACAGTCCATATTTCCATTGGGCTATGCTGCTCTGCACTAGAGTGGTCAAAGGAACAGACTGGCCTGGAGAGAGGGCTTTATTTGATATAGTGTGGAAGTCAGCAAAGGTATCCTGCAAAAAGCCAGCCAGAAACATAACAGTCTACTTTGCGGACCATAAAGTTTCTGTTGCCATTACCCAATGCTGTCTCTATTGCACAAACCAACTGTGGGGCATATGGTGCTTAAATGATTGAGAATGTCTGCAGTCTAAAAAAAAAATTGTTTATAAAATAGGCATTGGCAATGCCTACACTTTGCCAGTCCTTGATAGAAGAAATATAAAGACCCCCCCAAAAAAGGCTCTATCAGATTGGCATTATCAGATATGCTTCATTTAATAGATAAGAACATGCCAGGCATCCCAGCAGAAGGAATTTATTAGGAAAATGTGTACAAAGATAGAAAAACGGTGTTAGTTATTTTTCCTGTAGCTGTGACAAAATACTCGACAAAAGAAACATTTTAAAAGGAGGAATCTTAGCTYACTATTTGAGTGCTCAGTTTTTCATGGTAGGAATCCACAACAGCAGGAGTATGAAGGGACTAGTCACATTGAATCTGCAGTCAGGGAGAAGATAGGAATGAATGCTGGTGCTCAGCATTGTTTGTTTCTTTGTTTTATTTTTCCCTTTTCATTCAGTCTGGCATCCCAGCCCACATGATAGTACTGTGAATAATTTAGGATGGGTCTTCCCATTTCACTTAATCCAGACACTCCCTCAAAGGCATACCCAGGCATTTATCTCCAAGGTGATTCTAGATCTTGTCAAGTGGACATCTAATATATACCTTCACAAGCTGAGAAGCTAAATTTGGAAAATTTCCAGAAATGACCACCTACTACTATTGCTAGACTCAAACAACAGAATAGGGAGGTGTCCTTCAGAAGTCATTGGTGAGAACCAGGATGGTATTGGGTCTGTCAGTGAGGGACTGGGCTGGAGAAGGCATCATTGCCCTATAGGATCTGACATTGGAGTATACACTGTGGCTGGCAATGCCTTTTATTGGATGAGCTCCTCTTGAGGTGGGTGTTTGGGAAGCATCACCTCTTATGGTTCAGGGCAGGGCTGAGAAGCAGAAGGCAGGACCTCAGAGGAACATCTCATTAACCAATATAACATAAATCAGAACATAAAGGGCTGTAAGGAGCTCTGAGCTCACTTGGTGGCCAAGAGCACAAGCATTTTTCTGTAGCCCATCTTCTTTTGTGTGCAGTCTTTTTCAGTAGCTGCACTGATTCATCCTTCAGGGAAAATGGAGAGTCAGAAATGAGTCTGACAAATGCCYCGCAGACCAGTTTCTTCAGATGTACTTATCAATTCAGTCAGTAACTCATCAGGAAGAATCCAGGRGCTGTGCCAGTGATGGAAACTTAGCTGGCAGCCTGCAGCCGGAGGAAGTGTGACATGTCATCTCCTGGCTACAATCCACCCATATGATATAAAGTTGGACAATAAGAAGAGAGGGTTTCACTTCAAACTTAACTAGTAGTTAAGACATTACTGTTCCCTGTTAGGTCTTCTTACCTTCTTCTTCTTTAAGAATCAAGGCAAATAAAAAACAATACTGAACAAATTAGTAACAACAACACCCCCCCACCCCAGTAAAGGGATTCATGTACACAGTACTGAATTCATTATGTAGTTGACAATAATCTTGAACTTCTGACCCTTTAGCCTCTCTTTCGGGTGCTAGAAATTACAGGCCTATGCYAGCACATTGTTATTCTGTGTGGGGTACTGACCCCAGGGCTTTAGGATTGCTAGAAAAGCCCTTTCCYAATCAAGATATATCTTCAGACCTCAAGTTTCCTTTAACTCATCCATAAGTTCCCAGAACTGTGACAATTATGTCAAGAAAAGGGACATTTATCTCTTAGCCTTGCCCTATGAAGAGACAGTCATTTATGAAAAATTTTTGGCTGTATACTCTTTGAATCCTACCCCAAATCTTCTAGACTTCTTCAATGTTCCTATCTGTGTTAAGAGAGATATCTCTTGTCCTTGCTTATTCTAATGTTTTGAAGTTTCAGTCTGTCCTATGGTTTCKTTCCACTGGTGGCACAGCATGGYTAGAAGCAAAAGAGAAAGAACAGAAGAGATGGAGGTCCCACCCTCTCTGGGGCCACTGAGGTACTTATATCTAGTTTTAGATCAGAGGCATAGCTGGCACTTAGGCACTATATTTTATGTCTAGGAGAGGGCATGACAAAATGGAAGAGTATGAAGACTCCCAAAAAGGCTCAGGAAACTATATTGAATGTACCATTGTGTAGGTGTCTACATGTCAACCAGGGGMCTCTGGTGATAATCTCTTGACCCAGCTCATTTGGGATGATTTTGTACCTCAMTACCAATCAACTGGAGCAYGTTGTAGAAGCTGACAGACTGAAGATCTCTGCAGCATTTTAGACCTCTTCTGTTGTATGTGGTTTCTTGGCCTCCAATCTGTCAAACTAGGTCAATGACTTAACCTATAACATTCTATGCCCTTCCTCCAATTTTTTCTTTAAGGGAAAAGGCAACTCTCAGGTAGATTCCCTCAGGAGTTTCTAACTGAATTCTCATGTGTTGGGAGAGTTAATATTATTGGCTTTCCATATGACTTGGTTCAAAAGTCCCTTCCTTCAATGGGGTTCTGGGTGACCTCAGGAACCAATGATGTAATTTCCAAGGTCCTTATCCCACCACAGAAATAATATGTTTATGACAAACTGCTTCAAATGTAGATTTCAATAATTAGGTTATACCTTTAATCATTTAAGACTAATAGAACATA
This sequence comes from Apodemus speciosus, assembly GCA_002335545.1. Taxonomy (NCBI): domain Eukaryota; kingdom Metazoa; phylum Chordata; class Mammalia; order Rodentia; family Muridae; genus Apodemus; species Apodemus speciosus. The sequence goes on from BDUI01006933.1 coordinate 10,095, forward strand.
ATACATGCTATCTATAATACAATATGTTGAGCTAACCTCTAGTTTGACATATAAAATTCTGATTCCTTTCTTGACCAATAATACAATATGTCAACTTCAAGAGTGAATCACATCAGGCAACTCTTTCCAAAGATTTCAGAATTTTTTGTTATGTAGTTTTAGTGGATACATCAGACATAAAGTAAAAAAATTAACCATAGTTTTTAAGCAGAAGAATTTAATTTTCCCACTGATTAATGTTCCTTATTTTGTGAATTACCTAATATTTGCTAAAGTTAAATTATGCAACTTAGGTATTTCTTGAGAATTAACAATCCAAAAGTTAGTAGCTTAAAACAAACATCCCTTTTTATCACTGTGCAAGGGTCTATATGTCAAATAGATGATTCTGCAGCTATCTTTATCTGGCTGATCTCTTGGGCTAGTGTGTTTATTTATTTTTGCCAGTAATGCAATAGGAGCGACTACTAGCTCTGGGAAGAAGTTTCATGAGACCTAGGAACGCTTGTATATTTAGGTATGTTTTCATTGTTTGAATGCTTGTTTCTGCTACTTGGAGATACTCTAGAGAAATGTGTTTCCAAACTAAGGTGAGATTCTATGTGAGGAAAACATGTCAAAAATATTCTTTTCTTCCCTGTATATTAAAAAATGGTGTGAAGAACTCAATCTCTCCCTCTAGTCAGATCTCTCCCTCATCTTCTGGAAGTTGTTTGATCCCTAGGTGGCTTCAAGTATTCATTCATCTCTGTAACCATGTGGCCTTTCACATTCCAGTAGGCTAGCCTTGGCTAGCTCCCAAGTCACTTCAAAGTCCTAATATAGTGGCCAGAAGAAGTTACTAGGTCTCCTGAAACTTCTTCCCTGGGTCAGTAGTCACTCCCACTGCATTATTGGCTAAAATAAGTAAACATGCTAGCCCAAGCTCACGGCTGCAGATATGGACGCTACAGAGTGATGGAATTTCTATGAAGTTCTCTTTGATAGGATGCAGATATTGAAGCTTTTTTTTTGGCAAATGACCTATGACAGATGACAAATAATCAGGAAAAGAGGGTGAACTACTTTCTGATCCTGGTGCTAATTGGTTTCAAAATGCTGTGAAATTTGGGCTCTTTCATTAGATTTACTTTTTAAATGACACCGCTTTATTTTCCTATTATTAATACATCTGTATTTTTATAGATAAGTCTACTTCTAAAGCTGATTTACTAATAACCCTTTCTTTTCCCATTTTACATTGAAGAGTTTTCTTAGGAACCAATTTACTAACATCTGCTATGGATGTTTCTAAAGTAATGATAATAAATTCCTAACAACAATAASAACTCTTGTATTTTAAGATGCGCTTTTGTTGCTTGGACACTTGTGTCTGCTACTAGGAGATACTCTAGAGAGGTGTTTGTCCAAACTAAGGTGAGTACTATATAAGGAAAACATGTCAACATGTCAAAATATTGTTTTCTTCCCCAAAGATGAAAGATTMTTACATGCCTTACAGCAGGAGACCAAACAGGCTGTATTCCCTCCTTCCCTCCCTCCCCCACTGTGTGCCCGTGTGTGCACATGTGCATGCTATTCTTCCTCAAGTCCCAGCATGCCATGTCTAGGGCTCATAATAGGTAGAATAAGTGAACAGCCTCTTTTATGACTTGTTCCTCATGTTCACTGTGGTCTGTAAAAGGCAGCTCAGGTTCCTCGCTTTGAAGATATGTTATAGAGGTTAGTTTATGTCACAAAAGGACTTTGATACTCCCAGATGAAGGGCAAGTYATAACTATAATGTTTTATTGTTATAATACCATAAAAAGCTTTGGGGAACCTATAGCTTACATATTTTCCTTTAAATTAATTCATAAATCATGTCTAAGAATGTATCAGATTCAAAAGCAATAGCTTTGACCTTAGAATTGCTGTAACAGGAAGTTGGTGATGTACTGCCGGCTATCTCAGCAGTACTCCCAAGTACATTAAAGGTGCAAACACTTAAAACAAATGCCTAGGCATTTAAGAGGAGTAGATTAACTGACTCTAAGCTTCTCATGTGCAATACAAATATTTTAAAGACAGTATTATGAATAGTGCTATTTTTAGTTATTTTCACCAGTTCACCTGAAATATTCACTCTTTCCTTCATGTGTTCCATAGAAGCTACTCTAAAATTTCTTTGAAAAACATTCAGTTTCCCTCAGACTTTCTACTTAATGGCCATATATAACCATCCCCAAAGCTGATGATGGCATGTCGCCACATGTTATCATTCTGTTGCATCATCATTGTATAACATTAGCATGGCAGGTATAATCTTTGCAGCTTTTCCTTATAACCAACCACTTTTCTTCTTCAGTTACACTATCATACTTATGAGGAATTTTTTGGAAGAGTAGTTGGTACAATATCACTGCTGTTGTTGCCAAAGAGCAATGATTCATTTGTGTATGCTTGAGGAAATATTATGACTTCTGAATGTGACTTCCAGAAACATAAAAAGACATACCTGTCACAAGTAGGCTTCTGCTTAAAATAGGTTTTCAAATACCTCTTTTGCTGTATGTGCCAGAAGTACATTATTCTGAAGTTATTAAAATGGAATGCTATGTGCATTCTTTTTATAGATGGATTTATATAAGTTGGAGATCATTATTGTAGAAACATAGATGGGGCATCTGCATCCTAGAAGCAAGGGCAATTTTAAATATTTGCACAGATAACACTGGGGCACAGGTGGAGAGCAACAACCTGAACTCTTGGCTCCAGGGTTTTTGGGCAATTCTCATGCTGGCTGAGGTGAACTATCTCTATCTTGCTACATCGCATCTTGTTGGGAAGATCAAAATGGTTTGGTATAAATTGCCTTAACTATTCTATTTGCAAAGTATGACCACTTCTTTCCAATGTCCCCTTGCTGGAAAAGTAGTGTCATAATAAGCTGTTCACCTTGATATACCCACTTGGCAACCATAAAGGATTTGAGCATTGATTGGCATGGAAACTCCATAATTCTTTATGTTAACAGCACTTTATTGGATAATTCTTTCAAGCACTAATCTACTTTGCAACTTGAAGGCAAAGATGGCAACTTAAGATCTGTTTGTATTTGTGATATGGCTGGTATCTTCATTTTCAACATAACAGTTACTTAATGTTGAAATGAGAATATATATGTGGATTCTGTAAAAGGTACCATGCGTATTATTTAATGCTAAGCTGAACATTTTCATTTAAGTGAATAGATTTTGATTCAGAGTATGTTAATCATATAGACACATTTGTACATATATGTAATGAAATAAGTATAAATGGACATCATATATTATTATATGGAAATAAAATCATGTTTATAATGTGCACATATACATACACAGATACATATGTTACACTTTGTGAAAGCATATTTTTATTTAGAAAGAACAGATCATTATGAATTGAATCACCTTTTTCCATGTAAATGCTTTTTTATTTCTCTCCATATTTCAAAACCCTAAGTCTAAGAGAGAATATTAACCTACTTCTTATGGGTCTTAACCTGGGGGCATAATCATTTCTGAGCTTCTTTTCTTTTTCTCTCATTGTGTATGAAGATGCTGTGTGTATGTGTGGGGTGTGTGTGTGTGTGTGTGTGTGTGTGTCTAAGGTTCTTTCTGTACTAACAGGTTATATCTTGAGAATTGTTTTCTCATGTGTTTGACAAGGTGGTATAAACATTCCAGATTATATTAGCTGCATGTTTTATAAAAATTAGGAAAGAAAGAAATCCAGAGAACATTAAAATCGTTTTAGGGAGGATGCCGGATAAGCGGAAATAGTGGAGATGATACTACTTTATGAGAAGTGTAATCCCAACTTACTTATCCATGAGTTAGGATTTTCATCTTATTGAATGTGTAAGTCAATTGAGTCACTATTATTATTTTAACATTTTATATGGGATAAACTCTAATTCATAATTGTTCACTTCACTTTATATTTTGTAACCAAGATGGGTATATAGCTATTATTTAACAATTTAAAGGGCTAACTGTCCTTTAATACACATTTTCATAAGAACATTTCATGGTTTTTGAAGTTCCAAAGGTAGCTAGAAAGTGAAATATGTGCAATTTGCACCACAAAAATGTTTAAGTTTCCTATTTAAACCTTCTTATTCAGAATTACCAGAGAGAAGGAGTTTAAAGCTAAAGGGTCATGCCCAGGCCCTTAAGATGGAAAAGAATCATGTGTCTGTATTGGACTAAAGGTCTCTGATAACTCTGATTCTGATGACCTTAGCTCATTCAGAAAAGAGCTGCCAACACCCTCGTCACGGACCAATGATGCTTAACCTGGCCTGTTTTCAAAGACCTGTGGTATTTTAGACAAGTTGGAACTATTGGGCTATTTAATTTCTATTAAATTTGTTGAGAATTTGGATTAGCTTTAGCCTGTGTTTCTGTGGGAAATGTGAGCTTAATCCTTTTGAGCATTTGGGTAGTCAGGGCACATTTAATGGAAGAGCAAGACTCCCACTGCCTACAGTGAAGGCCCCACTGGGAAAGGCRATAGAGGCAGGACTGGCCTTTACAGCTGCAGTGTGTGCCTTCACCCCTGCTCTCCCGAGGAGCTGCAACAAGGAAGAGCCTGTTAACACAGCTGCGAAGGTCACAAAATGTAGTTTGCTTTTCTGTAGGATGTAAAGCTTGACATTCAGCAGTGTACACAGGGTCACCCAGCTGGGAAGTACAGGAGCCACTGTTCAAATCTGGACTATCCGATGTTGAGGTTTAGAAGCTTTTCTGGAGAAGGCAGTAAGGACAGTAAATGGACCTCATTTAAATTTAAATAGTATCAAGATATATTGAGGAAAATGCTTCTGAAACTTGTTTATTGGAAGGTTAATAAAAAATGGAAGATGACTAGCTTGCCATTGAGCCTGTGAGCCCATGTTCCCCAGAACCCACAAGGTAGAAGAGACATGGTCTGTGGTACCCCTAGTACTGTGTGGGCAGTACTATGTTTTACAAATGTGTTCCAGTGGAAAAGCGGTCCTGAGCTGGGTGTTAGCAACTCATCCAGACCACGATGGCTCTCACCTCACACTTCTCTTTCCATCAGTCAACAGTCCAGATGGCACAGATGTTTATTTCTGGGATCCAGTAGATAGAGCACCTGCCATTTATGTGGTCAGCTGGAAAGAAGTGGAAAGATTATTGTAGACTCCATCCATCTTGAGAAGAGCAAACTAAAACCTCAAGTAATCCTTACTGGAGATTAGGAAGTGTGAGCTTCAATTACTCCAAAGTGTGTAGGCCTGATAATGTATTCATCAAAATACGAATTATGAGGTACTCAGACTAATTCTCTGAAATCTCAAAGGGAATTAGAAGTTCTCATTGTGCATTACAGTAAGTTGGCACCCAGGGAGTAGTATGTTATAGTCAACATTAAATTTCCATATTGAAACTTTGAAGGAAGTATTGATTTTTGGAGTACTATCACAGAGTGCTGTACACTCTTAAAATGACAATGGATATATATTAATCTTTGACAGATGGTTCAGAAATATCTTTCCATGGTTCATTGTTTTTCATGTGGTCTCTGCATGAATAAAGAAACCAAATTTCTTTAATGTTGGATAGTCTCTTGTTTGTATTCAGAAGCACATCAATTTAAGTAAGGGGGGTTAATCATCCATTTTATAAAAAGTAATAGAAACAGAACAGGGCTTCTTGATGTTGATGGCAATAGAATGGGGGCAGGGAGGTGAATAAGGAAATTTTGGGTCACTGAGGTGGTATATATAAAAAATAGTGACTGAGATAAATAAATGTGCAGAGATAATTAGTCTTAAATTATAAGATATACACAAATAAGATATGAAAGATAAGTTTTATATACAAGTGTATAAAACCATGAATGTATACATTGATATATTCTGTAACATGATAATTAAATACTATACATTATATTTATATGTAATAGAGCAAATATATCATAAAAATGAAAGTATTTAGGTCATAACTTATACAACAAATAACTGGTTTAAATGTATTCATGTTTTGCTATAATATTGATATTATACTAATATTACTATAATAAGAGATGGGTATATATGTCAGTTAGTAAAATATTTGTCTAGAATGTACATAGCCTTAGCCTTCATCCCCAGCCCTGCATTAATCAGGTGTGGTGTTGCATACATACTTCCAATCCCAACATTTGAGAGATGGAACAGAAAGGTTGGGAGAAAAAAAAGGTCTGAAGTCATCCATGGTATATAATAAATTGAATATACCTAGGATACATCATCCCCCCAGAGTATGTAAGTGTGTGTGTGTGTGTGTGTGTGTGTTTGTGTATGCTTACAATGACAGACTATGTATGTAAGCCGAGTATATTTGTCTCATGTTCTTTCAGAAGGTCATACTCCTGTAGTGCTCCTGGCAGGGTACCCAGGGTCGATAACAATATTGGAATCAGTTATTACCTTGCTATAATTCACTGAAGTGGGGTCAATAAAGTACATCTTGTCTTATCCTAAGGTGAAACCCTATCACAGCATGCACTCTGTCTGCAGTGGCACAGAGTAGCTAAATCAGAAGATGGATGCAGAGCCATTTTAATGATCACCGTGTGACCAGAGGATCTGGTGATTACTCTCAATCAGTTTGTGTTGTTACAGCACTAAGCRTAGACGCCTGGGCTAGGAGCTGTGTAGCCTGCTCATGTCTGCCTTGTGTGTTGTGACATCCTTCCTCAGTAGACTGGTGGGCTTCACATTGTTTTTAGGATGGTGCACTGTAAGTTTGTATACTGTAGAAGAACTGAAGTTGGAATTTTAAGACTATTTATGGGGCATGGCCACTTATAGTAAAATTACTTAAAAATATTTGATGTTACAAAACTGAGGTTAAACATTTTTTAGAATGTCAACCTATTTCCTCAAATAACAGAAGAACAAATGTGCAAATCATGTTTTTATCTGTTTGCTTGTGAACCGTACACACAAAACTCAGAATAGGGCGATCCAAATGTGTATTACTGTGTATTCAAAGTGTTAAAGATGGGTTCGGAAAACAGCTGACAGTAATGGGGTTTCATGCTCTCATAGGGGTCTGAGTTCTAATCCCTAATGCCCACAGAAGTGCTAGGCACTGTAACAGATGCCTGCAAACCCAGCAATGGGAGTCATATACAGCAGATCCCTGAAGATTCAGCAGAGCTGAATTCATGAGCTGCAGGGTCAGTGGCAGACTCTTTCTCAAAAGCAAAGGTTACAGAGCAATCTGGGAGACACAGTGGACATTGATCACTGTCTTCCATATGGACAAAATTGAACGTGCATTTAATAATGTACAAATGCACCTTACATAGCCACACTGGGCAGTTCATATACCATATACCATACGACGGACAGACATGCAAACACACACACACACACACACACACACACACACACACACACACACAGAGAGAGAGAGAGAGAGAGAGAGAGAGAGAGAGAGAGAGAGACTCACAGAGAGAGACTCAGACAGACTGACAGACACATGAATAAGAAGTAAAAATAAATCTTTAAAAAAAATAATACATTTTAAAACTTATTTCACCAGACTTTACTCCTCTGAAGTTTATCTAAAAATGGGTGTCCCTTCATAATGATCCCTGGGAATATATTTTTTTACACTGAACATATTTTTGTATGGCCTGAACTAGATTAGGTAATTAACCTCGGGAAAGGCAAGGGACAGCAGAGTCCTCCCTGTCACTGGAGATGGTGCTGTTCTGCATTTTCTTTCCAACCTTAAGTCTATCAGGTGACATGCTACCCTCCAGTAAGTATTATTTTCATTATGCAAATGTAAAGCACCCCTATCACACATATGACATTTCTTCAGTTCACTTTCTTTAGCCCTTGAATTCTCACAAAGCACTCTGGGAAATTCCAATCATGCAGACTAAAACGAATTGATACAGGCTGCAAGCCACTGCCATGTGCCCACCCATCTGGGAAAGGGTAATTAGGATGGATTTCCCCAGTGCTCTATTGAGCAGAACTCACATGTCCTCTGGAGCTGTCAGCCCTTGGGTAGAAAGAGGATGCATTTATTATTATTTCTCAAATTCCCCTTCATTGCTATATGCCTTTGTGATTACTGCAGCAAGTATTCACCACAGCTTGAAAAGCCAGATAAACAAAGCAAATTATTTCCTTTGTTTTACCCTAACTTAGCTTAATTATGGATGTGGACCCTTTCCTATAGCCAAGAGTCCTGGCATTTTATGACATGTGAACCATCTTATCTATCAGTTTGGGGGTCAGTCCATCATCCTGAGAGGCTGGGGTAACTGCAATTGGGCACTTCATGTTGCTTTCCATGTTGTTAAAATTTTTGACCTGGAAAATACCCAGAGACCTTAGATTTCTCTCCTTGGTGTCCCAGATATGTCTCAGGTGTTCCAGGTAGCAGACGGGTGGGAACAAGGCTTTTATTAAAAAAAAAAAGAATCACCTTCTCTCTATGAATATTTGTCTTTTCCAGAAACAAAATATACCTTGGTACAATGTTYCTTTGGTCTCCTAAGCCACCCAATGAAGGACTCTGCCTCAGATTCCCCATTTAGGAGTAATTAACAAGGCTGAAAAATCCCCAATAGGGTGTGACTGTGATAACTTGGCTGCTGAATGTCCTGGGTTCCAGTACAGACCCCACATCCTAACAAGTTAGTCCCTGAAGAGTTTCCTTAGGTTAGCCCCTGGAGATGGGCTTTCCTTGGGTTTCTAGGCTTCCTCTCCAAGGAGACAGTAATTGTTCACGTTAACCTTTTTAGAGCTTATCTTCCACACTCATCCCTCCTTTGATATCTTCCTAGAAATCTGAAAACAGTATCCTATAACCTGTATTTATGATTGTATTCATTCATATTTTACATATTCTGTTAAATTCCTTGACAATATTGAAAGACTGTTAAGCGTCTTGGAATCTCAGGTGCCATGAGTCTGCTTTGCAAGATTGCTTTAAACAATTGCATTGACATGACTCGCACATCTTTGAGTATAGTTTCAGGTGTAGTTCCATGGYGGTCATGATAATGAGCCTGTGACCATAACAATTGCATCTCTACATTGTTAAGCTTAGAAACAATAAATATTAATAACAGGCTTGTGTGAATAGATATGATCTGTGTCCTTGGAACAAAAAGACATTGCACTGTTCTTATTGGATGAGTTTCCTGAGCCATTTTAATTAGATGTGTGCTCAAGCAAGAAAGAAAAAATGGACACTACATATACAATTGAAAATGACAGAAATGTTGCTCAGGGTTCTATAGAGGAAAATAACTAATAGAGTGTAACCAATGACTTACAACTGAGGGGGCTTGGTTGTTCTAAGAACAGCCATGCACGTGCTGGAGAAGCTGAGAATCTAGTAGCTAGTTCCTCAGTCCCATAAGTCTATATGCTTCCTCAGCCCCAGTCTAATGCTGAGAGCATGGAGGTGTCCCTGGGCAGAGCTAGTCCTCTTTCCACAATGAAAGACTGAAGATGCCTGAGTCTAATGGCAGTGAAGGCAGAAGAGGAGTAGCCAAAGCAGCTCAAAGCAAGAAGTCAAACCATCCAGGCAAGCAGCACTACTTTATCTCTCCATGTTTTCATATCTGACAAGGTCTTAGTCCTTTAGGTAACCCTTTCTGGAGATACCCTCACATCCCTCCTAAAGGCATGCATCCCAGTTCTGAGTGGGGAAGTGGACACAAGCTTCCATGAGGACACCTTACAGGGGAAAAATTAGTGTCCTTTATTTTCATCTCCCTGGGTATACAGACTACACCTAAGTGTATGCTCCATGCCCAGCAGTAGATGACAGACATAAAACAAACTCAGTGATATTTTGGAGGATTTTTTTTCTCATAATGCTTTGCCTGGCCTTTTTTTCCCTTATATGTCTTTTGCTTGTATATTATGATTTCTAAGTTTGTGATTTTCTAGGATTTCTACGTGGGAATGAGTGTGTCTCTATGTTTGTGTTTCTTGTACATTTTCTTTGGCTTATTTGTATGCCTGTATTTTTTTTTATTTTTTTCCTACTCTGTTTTTATTTTTATTTTAAATTCCTGTTAGTTTTCTAATGAGAGCGAAAGAAAGGGCATGGATTGGGGTGTGTTGGGAAGTGGAAGTATTCAGGAGGAGTTGGGTGAAGGCTAAACCTCTTCAGAATATACCTAAGGGGGAAATACATATTTTCAATTAATAAGAGAATTTTGTTATTCTTTATTCTGAAACAACAAGAATCTGTTAATAGCTTTTTGTGTGGAAATGACATGTGAATGATATTCCCACCTAGTATACTACATATTTGCATTATTCAGGATTGCTTTGCTGCAGGAGGGAAGGATAATCCATGGAGTGGTAAGGTGAGATGCAGCAGTAGAGTCTGGGAGTCCAAGTCAGACACCTGTCCGTTCATCTGTGAAAGACAGAGTGACGACCATGACTAAGCAAGTGAGAGTGGGTCACAGATGTGTGGCCAGGTTCCTGGGGCATGGAGGTGAGGCTGTTGAGTGACAGATTGGACTCCAACTTTGAAATCTTTATGACTCTTTAGCATGTTCATTAGATTTTATGTGGCAAATAGGAGTTTTTTTTATCATTTACATAGAAAAACGTAAGATGGCCATCCTGTCATGATAGTGATGTTTTTCAGATACTGTTACCAAATACATTAACTCAGATATTTTTCTAAACAAAATGAGGACCTCACATAGTCATAAGTGGCTGCTTGGAATAAAAAATAGTTGTCCTTTTAAAACCAAAACAGACTGAAAATACTGTTTGTTTTTTTTTTTTTTTTTGATTTGKTTTTTTTGAGACAGAGTTTCTCTGTGTAGCCCTGGATGTCCTGGAACTCACTCTGTAGACCAGGCTGGAGAACTCAGAAATCCACCTGCCTCTACTTCCCAGAGTACTGGGATTACAGGTGTGTGCCACTACCACCCAGCAAGACTGAAAATTCTGTTYAACAAATGCATCTAGTTTTTTGTTGTTGTTGTTCTCTTGTACCAGTACATAGCAGAAATACATACGACAATAAAGAGCTATGCATTCAGAATCAGAAATACTCTGTGTCTATACAATAATGATGGTTCTCATGGAGTCACTAAGAGAATTATTAGCTTCAGTATACTCTTTGCACGAAAAGCAGATGCGTTTCTTGTGGGGCTTAACAGGAATTGAGATACTCACATACTATCTTACTTTTTTATGCCTTTGTAGAGCATGGTTGCTTTTCSTTGAGCTCCAGGAGACATGGAATGAAGTCATCTCTTCCCTGCCTAACATTCATTGACCCTTCCTTGTGTAAATAGAACTTTATCCTCATTGTCTTAAGCAAGGACCCGGCTTAAAAAATCAGCTTCCACTTAAAAAAAAAATCAGCTTCCTATGTATGTATTCCAGCTTGCGTGGTGTAAAGCAAAGACATTTCTTCCCGGCCTGAAGTCTAACCAATGCCTAGGTAGCCAGGAAATTAGGGGAGGAAATTCTGCAGCAGCATTGTGCAAAGTCTAGRTCTTCTCTCTTTGTGGCACATATAGGTTGTTGTCCTTCTTCCTCAACCAATGCGAACAGCTGAGTGAATAATTTTCTTCCGCTTCACCAGCAAACCCACGGGGCTTAGCTGGAGCATTTCCTGTAAGTAAAGCCAGAGTTGAGTGGAGCCGTATTTATGGCATGAGAACACCCCATAAATATCTCTTGACAGGTATCAGAGCCCAGTGAGTTCTAACGCYRTCTCCTGTGCCAAGCCACTGAGCAGTGTCATAGCGGACAGAGAGCTTTAGGACAGAGAAGAGAGGCGGGGCTTGTGGCCCCTCATAGTTGCATTTATTTTCCATCTTGCCTTGTGGCCTTTGTGAGGTCTCGATGGCTCAAAATAATCACTTCTAAAAATAGTTAAACTCTAATTTAACTATGGAAGTTTTATAACAAGATAAAGTTGTTTATTTAGAGCATTCTTTCATTTCCAGTATGCTCTTATCTAGAAAAGCAGAACTCTATTAATCACATGTGTCAGGTACTGGAGAAATWGTAGGTGTGCAAAACTGCTATTGGTTTAATTCCTTTAGGGACAGATACTTTCTGCCCACCGCGGGAGGGTTCCTTCTTGAGATAAACCTCTGGACTCTTTAACACATATATATGCTTAAGCAGTGCTTCAGGCTCTGCATACAAAAGCAGGATGGATTGCCGTTTCTGTAAAAATGTGAGAAGCGCCTCGGATCTGCTCCCTGCTCCATGTGGGAGGCTAAGGGGATGAAAACCATCAGCAGCTCCTCGCCTGGGCCACATGAGTTCAGTGTGCTTTGTAACTTGTTTATTCTGTTCCTCCGCTGACTCCCCCATGAAACAGTAACTGGTGAGATGATTATTCTTTCTCTGCAGTAGTAGACTTGTAGTAGTAGAATCCAGAGCATCCTATGAAGACCACKGACCAGATGTATGCAAATGGAGTTGTTAGTCTTCTACAAATAATTTTAGGACATGGAATATACCACTGGGTTTGTCTATACTTTCTCTTCTCCTGAGAAACATGGAGCTGCAAGGTTCCCTTTCCACTCATGGGTTCTGAGGAGTCAATAGATTACGTTTTAATGATATTAAAAACTCAGGTCCAGGATGCCACAAAGTACAGGCAATGCAAGAATCACTTTTAAAATTTAGAATTTTTTGAAAATATGACTCCAATCAGACATACCAGCAAGCAATTTTTAAAAGATGGCTTTCTGTCTTTGTGGCATTTGTATCTGTTCGTAGCAATGCACAGATACATTTCTGCCTGTTTGTGCTCTCCTGCTCCTTTTAATGGGAGCTGTATCCACTGGCAACTGATAATTTGTAATAAAATGTGATAAATAACAGAGGTGCTTTGCTTTTAAGTCAATGGCATCTGTCCATAGAGATGAAGTGGGTTTACAATGTACTATTAGTGTCAAACAAAACTGTCATAAAGAAAGAGCTGCGGATGGCAGCAATGTTTGTGCTAAGTTCAGTGAGGTATAAACATCCTACCCAGACATCTCTTGTAGATTCAGGGACCGCCATGAGGGACACTCAGAAGACCTGATCATACCCATCACAATGAAATTGTGTTTGCTACCTCCTAATTTTTGCTGCTAAGTTATTTCAGGGTGTGGCAYGGTTRTGGAAATACTTGAGCATGCATATCATACAGTGCATGATTGTGCATTTTGAAACATGGCTTTAATATGATTACAGCACTTTATGGGTTGTAAAAATGAGCAAATGTGTGTGCGGAAGGGGGATGTTCAGAATGTATGTGCTGTGGCCTGAGTAGGCATGTTAGAGATCAACTTACAGAAATTCCTTCTCTCTTTACACAACATGAGTCCTCTGGATAGAAGATAGAACTTGGTTTGTCACTTGGGGTTAGGGGTCAGCTGTTTCACCCACTTAGCCATCTTATAGCCCTCTTGGAGAGTGTTTGAAGTTCTGGGTGGTTCTGTGAATTCTATGATGTGGATTTTTTGACTGTGAGGGTAGATTTAGACATTCACCATATGTCTCTGCCTTCTTCCTAATTTWGAGTCAGATGCTTCCACTCTAATGAGACTGAGAAATGACATCAGATCAACACTATGTATATGTAAATACATATGGGCTAGCGGCCTTGTGAACAGATCGCCAATGAATTTAGTGCCAGATTTTCTAAAAGGCAGCGCATGTCTTGTTAATTTTGTATTTCTAGACTCTGTATTACCACCTTCCATGAGGTAGGTGCTGACTTCTTGCTGTAAGAGGGTGAATGCACTCTTCCTCAATCTTAGGTCTTAAGGAGTATTGGGGCTTTCTTAAATAGTGTCCACTATATAGGAGATGACTTACTTTAGTTCTTCTATTACTGATGTCAGAGATTTCCCCCGCCCCCCCGAAGGTAGAGTTCTTCCATAGGTTTTCAGCTGGTCTTGGCAACGAAGCACCTTACAAGTAAGTCGATGTTGTTTTATGTCAGATTTTATGACGCTGAGGTTTATGAGTGCTCAGGCTGAGTAATTATCCACAAATAATCYGCTTAGGATGCTCAACCTTACATTATCATTCATGTCACTCCTCCAGCCTGTTGCCCGAGTTAAAAATAAAACAATGTCAGGATAATAAAAGCCGTGGCTAGGAAAAATGAATAATAAAACAAACATCTCTTCCGATTGCATGAATGGTATTAAATCAGGGCTGCTTCTTAGGTCAGTGCCAAGTGTCTCGCAAAGCTGTGGAGACTTGTGTTTATTTTACTCTGACCTCGAGAGTCCCATTTTTCCCCCTGAGTAGAGCAGGGATCAGAGCAGATGCCACACCTAAATTTAGACCTTCAGCAATCTGTCTCAAACAGGATGATTTCGATCGGTTTATTCATTCATCTAAACTAATCCAGTTAAGAGTAACTTAATTAAGGGAAGAAACTCTGCCAGCCTTTTCTGTCTGCAGGGGAATGTTGTGCTACAGCAMTGACATATCTGCACGGGGAGCCAAAACATGGACAGAACAGCCTGCAACTCACAGAGCCGAAGATTTGAAAATGGCCCAAGAGTTCCTGTTACTCTTCCATCTCCAAATAACGCTCATGGAACCAGAATTTCAATTTGTTTGTTAAAACCATTATAACTTAAAACTGTTGCAACAGTTAGTCCAAGTGAGGAAAAGAAGCATGCTGGAGTGATAAGCTATAAAGGGAGGGGGAACAACTCTGCCACCCTTGCTTTAAGGCTCAGGATACATTGCAGAAGAGGGCTCAGAAACACTGGAAGAGCTAGTGGTCAGAGAGGACCAGAGTGAAACACTATCTCTTGGACCTGATGGGCTGGCTACACTCATGAACACAGAGCATCTGTGGGTTGCATCCACAATGCCTGTATAAGATCAAGCTCACACTGCAATATTTGGGGAAGTGTTCAGATGCACCCACCTGTAGATGAGCTATTTGTATCCAATGGCTGCAGAAAGTGAGAGATTTTTTTTCCAGGGGATGGCCACATACCATAAATATATAGGAAGCACTGATGGGACTCAGTGGTTGGTGATGAGCATACCAGCATACCATGGGTCCTGACTTAGTGGAATTGGAGGGAGTGGGGGGGG
>BDUI01006938.1:7755-27114 GCA_002335545.1 Apodemus speciosus
CCAGGCAGATATGGTGCAGGAGGAGCTGAGAGTTCTACATCTTCATCTGAAGGCTGCTAGTGGAAGACTGGCTTCCAGGCAACTAGGGTGAGGGTCTTAAGCCACACCCACAGTGACACACCTACCCCAACAAGGCCACACCTTCGAATAGGGTCACTCCCTGGGCCAATCATATACGAACCATCACAACAGGGTTTCTCTGTGTAGCCCTGCCTGTCCTGGAACTCACTCTGTAGACCAGGCTGGCCTCGAACTCATAAATCCACCTGCCTCTGTCTCCCAAGTACTGGGATTAAAGGCATGTGCCACCACTGCCCAGCTAATTTAAGACTTCTAAAATCATGTCTGCTTGAGAACAAAATTGGCCCCACATAAAAAATTCTGGTTATGTGCCAGAATTGTGCATTTAAAAAGGGATGCCTTGTTCCATCCCATCCTTTGTAGGTTTATTTTTTATTTTTATCAATTTATTTATTTACTTACTTTACACCCCAATATCTTCCCCCTCTCTTCTCAGTTCACCCCTCACACAGTTCCTCCCTTCCCTTTCTTCTCTGAGAATGAGAAGACCCCCCCCCCCAGATATTACCCAATCCTGGCACATAAATTCTCTGCAGGACTAGGCACATCCTCTCCCACTAAGGCCAGACAAGGTGGCCCAGTTAGTGAAATGGGATCCACAGGTGACAACAGATTCAGTTAGGGGAATGGGATCCACWGGCAGGCAACAGATTCAGGGACAGCCCCCTCTCCAGCTGTTGAGGGACCTGCATGAAGACCAAGCTGAGCATTTGCTATATATGGAGGTGGGGGGCTAGGTCCAGCCTAGGTCGCTCATTGCTTAATACTTCAGTCTCTGGGAGCCCCCAACAGTCCAGGTTAGTTGACTGTTGTCTTCCTGCCCCTCAGTCCTTCCCCCAAATCTTCCACAAGACTCCCAGAGCTCCATCTAATGTGTGTTTGTGGGTCTCCACATCTGTTTCTATTGGCTGCTGGATGGAGCCTCTCAGAGGACAGTTCTGCTATGCTCCTGTCTGCAAGCATAACAGAATATCATTAATAGTGTCAGGGATTGGTTCTTGCCCATGGGATGGGTTCAAGTTGGGGCAGTCATTGACTGGCCATCCCCTTAGTCTCTGCTCTATCTTTGTTCCTGCACATTTTGTAGGCAGGATACATTTTGGGTCAAAGGTTTTGTGGGTAGGGTTCTGTTCTTACCCTCTACTGGAAGTCCTGCCTGGCTACAGGAAGTGGCCACTTCAGGATCCATATTCCCCACTGCTAAGAGTCTCAGCTAGAGTAAATACTTTGTGGTATCCTCCCCCATCCCATATGGTTCTGTACTTCCTACAGATTGCCCCACACACACACTGCCTTATTTCCCTTTTCTCTTCTCTGTTCTCCCTACATCATTTTAAAACACCACAGGTTTTCAAGGAAATATCAGTTTGTCCATTACTCATCCTTAAGTTAATAAACCTCACATTCCTAATATTCATGGTTAGGGCTACTTCAACCAGAACTCCAAAAATTGATTTCATTTATTCAGTGAAATAAAAATTAAGAATAATAATTCCTAAAGCTTAATATAACACTAACACACTCAGAGGCAGGTGGCCATAAAAGTCCTTCCTATTCTAGGTCCATAAATGCACTGCTTCAACCTCTCATATAAAAGAGTAAGTGTATAAGAGCCACCAAAATATGTTTAAAGTTTTATATAAAAGTTTTAAGTTTTTATTGCTATTTTTATCCAAACACTCCTTCTTCATGTGTTTTTATTCTTCTCTTTCCAAAACAAATACAGAAAATGCAAGAATATTTCTTGTGTGCTGTCTCATTTTGCTTCATTTTTATTGAGTAGTGATTGTGGAAATTAGACTCCAGCTTCTTTAACTTTCAATGTGGATGCATACCAGTGACTCCATATTGTGCTTCCAGGCCCTTTACCTTTAGCCTGGTATGGTTTATGTTCCATTGGAGAAAACTGATTTTTCCCTTTCTCAGCAGATATCAATCACAAACAGCTTCTGAATTTAGGGATGGGACTTTGTATCCACTCTCCCTTATCAGTGCTGGGATTTTGTCTGATTTGAGCTTGTGTAGGTCTTGTGAATTCTCCACAATACAATCTAGAGAAGAAAAAGAAAAAGGGTAAAGAAAAGATAAATAATGGAGACCTTGTATTTCCAATGAAACACTATAGGCGATGTTATCCTCTGCTTAGCATCATTGTTCAATAAACATATCCTTGAAAATCCTTGGAAAGGGGTGAGAAAGCTGAAGCTGTGTGAAATGAAGTATCAAGTAGTAAAAAAAATAGATTACTTACTGTGTAGCTATGAGCTTTGAGGAAATATATGTATTCAAAATCACACCTAGCATTCTGGAGTGGTCAACTGATTAGATGTGGCATTCACTGAGACAAACAGGTTATAGAACAGGGAAAGTTGAAATCTATTAGGTAGATTCGGAACTATCATTAAGATTTAGATACCCAAGATATCCAGTTAACACTGGGCCTCGAGAGTATTGTCTAGGCTTCTTAAATACATGAGAATTATCACATATGAATGACAACAATGCAATGGGGATATCAACAAGAAGTGTGAGGAGAAGAAGAAGAAGAAGAAGAAGAAGAAGAAGAAGAAGAAGAAGAAGAAGAAGAAGAAGAAGAAGAAGAAGAAGAAGAAGAAGTGCAGTGCAAGGGTCTATGCCATGTGAACACTACATAAGTAAATGAGCTGGCATAGAGGTACTATAAAGTACTTTCGAAGGAACGTAGTTGAGAATTTTGTACGAAACGGAGAGGTTGGAGAATGATCACTCAAGTCTGTGTATGGTGCGAAGGCAGGAAGTGTGGGACTGAAAAAGGTGACTTTGGAATGTTTTACATAATAGAAAGCTCCAGGGTCTCTAAATGTTGGTAACACAAAGCTAGGAAGCAGGGAGTTTGCGGGTTGGGGGTTGGGGGAGGTGGCAATGAGAAAGGAGAAAAGGGATATTCTCAAATATCACAGGAAAGTAGCTGCTGCTGCTGTTTGTTATTGTTGTTGCATTGCTGTTGTTATTTTTGCTGCCAAAGCATGGGAGAAATGATTGGTGAGGTATACAATGAAGTTAAATTTTTTCATAGCGAAAGCACAGGGGGTTCCTGTCGGAGACATTTCTGTTTTGTCTGTGAACAGGCGACATTACCTGCTGAGAATCAGTGTGGAGATAGCGGGGGAAGCCCAACTCCTCATTTATTCTGGTGGTTATACTGGTAGAGTACTTGTGTTGTCTTGCATCTTCTCGCTTCCTGGGATTATAGTACAGCGTTCGATGTTGTTTATGAGTTGTGTCCCGACCTAAGGCAGACGTGGCACCATTACACTCAGAACTACTACTCCCAGAGTGCAGTACGGGTTCTGGGAAGTGCGGTGGGTTGGGAACGTCTTCTAGCCTGCTCCCATTGGAGGAGAGCTCACGTTCCCAGGAGGCCACGCGTAGGCGGGGCGCATTACACGGAAGCTTGCGGCGTCAGGTCCTACCCACCTCTTGTTTCAGGCAGTGGGCGACCCTAGGAGGACCTGCGCCCCTCAGTCAAGAGCCCGAGTGCCCGCTAGAGGGTACCCGGTCAGGTAAATGGAATGGGGCGTTCTCTGCGGTGAGGAAACAGGAACGGAGGGAGGAGGTGTAAACTAGAAGGTGCTAAGGTGGAACATGGGTGGGTTTGATTTCTCTGTTGTCTACCGTTCTAATTGTTGAGCAGGTCCAGTTTGAGCAAAGTATGTTTTTACGCTGCTGAAGAATTCTCGGGTTAGTGTCAAAACGCGTCATTTAAGTTGTCATTACAGGATGCGAAAATGTTAAGTTTCTCTCATTCACGTTTTGCCTACTTTTCTGTAGCCAAAAAAAACTCTCTTCACCCATGTTCACCAATATCACTTTCTGCTTCATGATTTCCTTCTGCTTGTTCATGCTTCATTGTGAGTCCCTATCTCCCATACACCCTTAACAATATTGCTATTCCTCTTTCTCAGTCCTAGTAGGTAGTAGATCTCCATTCAAACCTATTGTTTGAGCATGTTACTGGTTTTTTTTTTTTCTTGATGGCCAGTATTTACCAAATTGACCATGTACTTGGCTCCTTGGTTAATATAGCTCTGACTCTCAAAACCAATGAATTATCAGGTTTTTTTTCTTTGCATTTTATTAATTATATTCAATGAGTTGTATCACCATTCTCTGGAAAATTTCTTTCCCTTTGAATAGCTATGTCTGGAAGCAATGTACTTAACATATATTAATTAAAGAATAAATACATACTAAGTACTCCATTAAGTGCATGGAATACATTGGTTTATAACAAGACATAGGAGGTGACTAATATAGGAACTTACATTTTGGGGGAACCGGGATAAATAGGAATAATAGATCAATATGGTGATGTATGTTGGTTAATGCAAAATTTAAAAGGTAAAACTGAGAAAATGAGAGGGATGTGGCTGGACTTTAGATCATTTTTCAGAAACAATACTTGTGATAGCAACAAGGGTCATCTTAGTCTATAGCCAAACTTTTCATAAACATCCCCTCCTTTAAAATTATGTCTTGACAGTGTTCTTTGCTATCTGTTCCAAGGTTATTGCATCACAATATGTGGTTTATTTGCCATTGACTTATTTCCTGCTATGTCTCTGTCTTAGGTGTTGTGAACAGACACCATGACCAAGGCAACTCTGATAAGGACAACATTTAATTAATTATTGCATCACAATATGTGATTTATTTGCCATTGACTTATTTCCTGCTATGTGTCTGTCTTAGGTGTTCTGAACAGACACCATGACCAAGGCAACTCTGATAAGGACAACATTTAATTGGGGCTGGCTCACACGTTCGGAGGTTCAGTCCATTATCATCAAGGCAGGAACATGGCAGCGTTCAGGCAGGCATGGTGCAGGAAGAACTGAGAGCTCTAATTCTTGTTCTGGAGGCAAACAGAAGACTGACTTCTAGGCAGCTAGAACGAGGGTATTAAAGCCCATGCCCACAGTGACACACATACTCCAACAAGGCTATGCCTCCTAATAGTGCCACTCCCTGGCCCAAGCATATATAAGCCATCACAGTTTCAAACTAAAGAGTTGGTGATTAGATATCAATGAACTGTGTTACCTGAATTAAGGAGAGAATTTGATATTTTAAAAAATGCTCTTCTTAACAGGTTCTATAGAATATAAAGTTATCTACCAGTTACAGTATTTTAAGTGCACCCAGTGTTCACTTAACTCTTCAGGAAATATTCTTTTTCCAGGTATTGTGCTGAGAATTGGGGAGATAGAGTAAAGCAAACACTTTAACCTCTCTTTTAAGGAGAAATTTTAACAGTATACTGAGGAAAATGCTGATAGATTGGTACCTAGTCATTCCTTTCTTTATTCAATATTAGAATCATATAATCTTATCTAATTTGATCAGTTGTGGTTATTCCTATATTATTCATCCTTTATACCTTATTGCATTTATTTATGTCTGTCTCCCTTTGTATTATGACTCCCTTTAGTAGGAGTCCTCTCTTCCTGAGTTTCATATCTCCATTGTCTACTGCTTTGGCCCTCATATCCAGGCTGACCTTGAATTCACTATATTGCCAAGACTTACCCTAAACTCTTGATATTCCTGCCTCTGCTTCCCAAGTGTTAGCATCACAGGTG
The DNA here is from genome assembly GCA_002335545.1 of Apodemus speciosus. NCBI lineage: Eukaryota > Metazoa > Chordata > Mammalia > Rodentia > Muridae > Apodemus > Apodemus speciosus. Next base: position 13,458 of record BDUI01006938.1, read on the forward strand.
TGTACAACTACATCCAACTACAACAGGATTCTCTAAATCCAAACCATAGTAGATTGCCTCATAGCCATAAGAACAAGTCTCTAATATAGCTGAGACAAAAAGACAAGGTAGCTGGTTTTAGAAGTAGAAACGATGTGAATTATGTGGGAAAAGGAGAATTGAATTGATTTGAAAGGAACAGTGAGTACTGTTAATTGTGTCCTCCATAAAGTTATATTGAAGTCATCGCTTCTGATACCTGTGTATGATACTTTATTGCATATAGGATTTTGTAAATATAGTTGAGATGTGGTCCTATTGGAGTAGAATGGACATGACTACTATGATAAGTCTCATAAGGATAGAAGAGACAATGTTATGTGAAGACAAGAGAGAGCACCATTTGAATAGAGAGGCAAAATTAAAATACTACAACTGCAAGCCGAAGAATTGCTAGCAAACTACCAGAAGGTATGAGACTAAAGATTCTTCTCTACAGATACCATAGGGAATATAGACCTAACAACACCTTGATTTTTGCCCTCGGACCTTTTGAGCTTTGGAGGTGATAATTTTCTGTCAGTGGTTACCCATTTGAAGATTTTTATTTGTAATTTTTATGCCTGCCACAGAAAAATAATTTATAATTCTTAGGGAGATCCAAATAGAATTGGGATAATAGCTATTGGCCTAAGTGAGAAATGTTTAAGAAAATTGGGAGAAACTGCATTGATGAAAATTTGATACTTCCATTATGTGTTTTTGCTTCTGTGTCTGCTTATGATTCCATGCAATTTCTGAATGTTATTTTATAAAGCATCTTGTGGTCTATTAGACAGTCACATAGTACTGATAATTAGAGCTAGGTTTCCTTATTTCAAACACAGTAAGTGTTCTTTCTGCTACAGTTGTTTCTGTTATCTCAACACTCATCAATATTTAACTGCAAAAGAGTTACAATGTAGCTGGGCAGTGGTGGCGCATGCCTTTAATCCCAGCACTTGGGAGGCAGAGGCAGATCTCTGAGTTCGAGGCCAGCCTGGTCTACAAAGTGAGTTCCAGAACAGCCAGGGCTACACAGAGAAACCTGGGGGGGGGGGGACGACAAGAGTTACAGTGTATGCAAACAAAGTTTGACTATAGATAGAGTTTCTCAGTAATAAAGTAAAAACATTCCTATTAGTAACATCTGGAAAGAAAATCAGATTTCTGTTGGTATATATGCAATATTTGGCAATCTAAATTTTAATTAGGAACTACTTTCATTGAGGGGGGTAACCTGCACTACTTCTCTGTAACTTATATCTACTGTTCCAAATTTTATTCTGAATAGTGTCCTCTCTACTCCAATACATATACACTTTCTATAAACTTAAAAACTGTTTTTCATTCCCCTTTCTTCTCTTTTTCTTAACTGTCTTTCCCCAAGCCATCTTTTGTGTAACATCATCTCCAGATTTCTCACTTCTGGCCAGTCTAGACATACATAGAATTGAATCCATTGTTCTCTGTACAGTCTAACCAGCACAGCATGGAATAGTAATAGGACTTAAAGAGAGCAAATTACCATATTTTTAACACAATTTAGGATTATTTAGGCATTTTAGACAGTTACTTCAGACCCTTGGTTCATAATAAAGTTACATCTGATGAAAACAATCTTTTTTATATTTCTGAAAAGCTTGGTTTTCTTTTTGAAGTTGCAGAGTGACCAAGGTTACTACATTCTCATCTCTCTAAGTACCAATTGAATTCCTATCTTTGTATCTCTTTTTGCTCTTCTCTGTTTGACTATGTCTCTTTAACCCTAGGCAATAGCTTCCTTCCTTATAAAATTGAAGTCACTACTTTCTAGTCCTCATTCTTTGTGAACTAACACATCCAACCACTAACACCTGTTCCTTTTAAAGTTTTCTTTCTCTTTGGCCTCTGGGCCACATTTTCCCAATTGGTCCTCTTGAGTTCTTTTTGTGTGTCTTTACTCTTTTATCTTTCCCTCAATTGTTGCTTGTGTCTTGGGTTTTATCATTGACCCTATTCTTTTATATGCAATGTATCTTTTATAAATTATGTTTTAAATGTCAAGTCCACATGAGCTCATCTGTGCTAAAAGGGCATAGAATCAGTCCCTTGGGGAATTCAATACTTACTGATGAGTTAGGAGAGAAAAAGTCATCAAGAAGAAAGCCAAAGAAACCAAATACATGGAAATGTTTCAAGAATGAGAATTAGTTAGCATGTTGATAGTTCTCAAGAGACAAAGGTGATAACAGAAAAGTGACTATTTTATAGCATAGAGGGAGGCTGTTGGTAATTTTAGGAAGCATTGTATTTTGGATTGTTAAGAGCAAAAGCCAGCCGGGCAGTGGTGGCGCACGCCTTTAATCCCAGCACTTGGGAGGCAGAGGCAGGCGGATTTCTGAGTTCGAGGCCAGCCTGGTCTACAGAGTGAGTTCCAGGACAGCTGGGACTACACAGAGAAACCCTGCCTTGAAAAACCAAAAAAAAAAAAAAAAAAAAAAAAAAAAAAAAAAAAAAAAAAAAAAAAAAAAAAAAAAAAAAAAAAAAAAAAAAAAAAAAAGAGCAAAAGCCAGAGTATAGTAATATAAAAGGAGGTAGAGAAGCAAAGATAATATATGGCAGCACAATGATACATGATCAAGGGAGGCTTTTAGGTCAAGGGAGATAAAAATTATGAAACATTGGTTTGGAAACTAACTTTCTATGTTCAGAGGAGTCAGGGGGAAATAAAGACTGCTGAAGACATAACCCCAAGGAACAAATTTATTTAGGCAGTAGAAATAAAGAGATCCTTCTAGAAGATCAGCTGAAAAGCTAGATGAATGCCTTTGTTCTATGTCCTTCAATGCTGAGATTCCATTGGGACTCAGAAGATTACCTGACCCCAGGCACTTCATCATTTTCTACTTTGTGTAATGAATAATGGTGAATTATTTTTTCTAGGCTTCTTCAAGCCAGATTATTTAACTACAATTTTCAGAACCTGCCCTCTGGTTTAAAATTCATATTTTAAGAGATTATACCAACCAATATGATTCATAATCTCAATATAGTTTGAGAACCATTGATTTACTTGGTGAAATGAACATGTTAAATTATATTACATTGAAGAGTTGATTTGTTAATTTCTATAGTTTAAACCATGATGCAGGGAAATCTGGCTTGTTATATGATGAAAAATAAGCATATTGCTATCCAAATGTCAGGAAAGTAATTTTGAACTCAAGTCCTTTTGTTTTGATAATATTTTGTTCACGAAGGTTCTAACATAAATTATGAAACCACTTTTGGGGAAGGGTTGGGTGAATTTCATTTGGTTGCTTTTATGGATAATGCCTTTATATTAGAAGTAATTATCATACAGGCATAAATCATAATATACATATTGGTTCTATGCAGCCATGTGGGTTCTAGAATCACACTGTCTTGGTTTAAATTACCATATTGTTCTAGCTCTGTAATTTTGTGTAAAAATAGTTAAGGAGTCAGTGCCTCAGTTTATCAGTACTTAAACTAATATCTGTTACAAGGTGAGTACTTAATAAATATGGGTTGTTGTTATTGTTAGCAGTGAACTTTGTATATCCAGAGTCTAGTCTCTGCTAAGCTATTTTCCTAGGATAAATGTTCAGGGAGAGATTATTTCATTGAATCGTGGGGGCATCTTTATGCCACTTTGCTCTCTGTGACCATTGCTTTCCAAAGAGTATCAGTTTCTGCTATAATTTATAAATGTGTGCACACTGATTTGTAACTATAAGCAGTTTAAGTCATAAACTTGTAGAAGACCTTGAGGTTGTTCACTTTTTTTCCTCATTGATGAGGATGAAACCCAGGTCTATAAGCATATGTTATACCACTGAGCTGTGCTCCCAGTTCCTATTAAGTTTTCATTAATTTCTATGCTATAATGACTTGTTCAGTACTATCTCTAGATGGATGTAGATGAATAAGTTTTCTTTTGAAAGTTCTTGCCTAAGTAATATTCTAAATCTGTGTCCTCTTTTTACTTTTAATAGATTGAAGTCATGGCCATTCTTTTTGCTGTTGTTGCCAGGGGAACCACTATCCTTGCCAAACATGCTTGGTGTGGCGGAAACTTCCTGGAGGTGACAGAGCAGATTCTGGCTAAGATACCTTCTGAAAATAATAAACTAACTTACTCACATGGCAAGTGAGTTCTGATCCGAATGTGGTAGAGGGAAGGAATGAATTTTATTATATAAATTATTATATAGTTTATTATTATTTATATTATTATAAATTTATTATAGAGTAGATTTTAAGTAGATTAATTTGGCAAACAGTAACTTGAGTAGCTTGGGAAATGTCTAGTGTTAAGCCATACATGGTGATAGCTCATGTCTCTAATCCTACTACTAGATCCTACTATGAGTTCAAGGCCAGCCTAAACCACAGAATGAAACTCTATCTCAAAACAATAAAAAGCTTTGTTAATTAGTAAAGTTTTGTTACTTACTAATTTAACTTATGATTATTTTATTCTACCACTTGAAATGATATATTAAAGAAAGACATGGAAATATATATAAAATTGCTTTTCTAAGATATATGATATAGATGATAATTCCCTTTTTCATTCTTTTAGTAGATATTAACACAGTATTTAGCTATTGATAGGCACTCTAGCTGGTGAAAGTGATATAACAAGAAATGTAGTATTTGCCTTCATAAAGATTATAGCTTAATGAGGAAATCTGTAGATATGTAAAGCAGAGACTGAATTAGTGGTATTCTAGTTAGAAGGAACATCAAATAGACCATTAAGTAGTGATACAGTCATATTTATGGAACTTATAAGTCATTCTCTATAACTAGTACTCAGAATGATGATGATTAAAAACTAAAGAGATGGGTAGCAGAAAGTCATGCATGGCTTCATAGGATATATTAAGAGTTTAGATAGGCAGTGGAAAGGCACTAAAGGTTTTTAAGGTATGGCAGCTTTTGCTCTAGAATGATACCATAGTGGCATATTAGAGATACTAATAGGTGGGAAATCCTAGTAATCATGTGTAAAAGTACCTTAACTTTCCATATTGATGCTTAAAATATTTTAATACTTAATCCTTATTTCTTTACTTCTTATGTCAGGAGATCTTTATTACTTTTTAGAGTTAAGCCCTTTTACAAGTTAGTTAAAGTTACTGTGAGAAAGACACTGAAATATAAAATTAACATTTATGAAATAGTCCAGATATGAGTGATTCAGAGCTAATGGGTTGGCTCTGCCATCAGTGCCTTCTAGCTTTTGCCAAAACAGCTTCTTTTATTGTTATTATGTCCCAGTGGTTTTTCTGGTGTTTTTAAAGGCATGGGTCAGAAGTATCCTTGCATTTTACTGTTTCAAGTTTCTGCTTACATTTTTTTCCCTCCTCACTATACAGTCATGTAGTCAAGCTAGCTAGATGGGAAGCTAGGAACTGTCATCTTTGGCTGTGTGGTTTTAGGCTTAAGTAAAGCTCTTACTCTGGAAGAATTTATTATAGCAGAGGATTACTTTAAGTCTTCCATTTTATATCTCCAGCTAGCAAAATACTTGGATGAACTTTCCTTCTCAAATATTGAACATACCTAACTCTAAAGACTCATCTGATTGCTGTGTTTTGCTGTATATCCATAGTTCCTGGGTGATGCACAGTCATTTCCATCTGGTCTAGGAATCCTATGGCCTGGTGATCATAAAAAAAAAAGAACAAAGAACAAAACACAACAAGTCATATGTTTTCCCTGCTATCATCCTCCTATCAACAATGTCAAAATAAGAACAGGATCACTAGAATGAGCGTAACAAACTTTTATTTGTAAAAGAGAATAACAAGAAACATAGAAATCATTTTTTACTATTAGTGATCAAATAATTACTTCACAACCATTTGGAATGGGGTGTGGTTAGTGATTATACTTTCTTGGTGAAACTCATCTTTTTTACTAGACTTCTATAAATGTCAGAGAATGTGTCATCTTTGGCAACTTAACAGGTTTTATAGTCTACGTCTTAACATCTACCTATTAGATTTGGGGACCCGGAGATTGTAATAGGGCTTTAATTATCTGAGTGTCTTGTGAGCATGGATTTATAGTTTTTTCAAAACATTGCATGCTTACAATGTCTGTGTTGCTAATCAGTGCCTATGAAAATGCTGGAAAAAACATGGAATTCTTTTAGAGTGAGGACGGAAATATTTCTTCTACTAGTATTATTAGAGCCAAAATTTAGTAACATACCTATCTCTAGCTACAAGGGAAGCTAGAAAATATAAGTACAATGTAAGTTTTAGTAGAAGAAAATATTTTATATATTCTGTGATCTCTAACCAAGTCTTCACTTGCTCCTCCTATGTTTGTTAGGTGAGATTTAATCACTGAATTTTTTTTCTTTTTAACCCTCTGCCCTGGTTTCAATCACATAATCATATTTGTCATCTCAATAACATAACTTTTACTTCTGTATACCAAAATAAAAACATCCATATTATATATATGGAATATTTTCTTTTTTTTCTAGCCTCAAGTTTATTTGTAAAAAACAGCATAGGACACTGGTCATCTGCAAATAGTGTGTGGGTAGGGCTATCACAGCAGTCCATCTATCTTCACACTGGCAGGAACCTTTCCTATGGGGCCTTCACAGGGGCCTGGGCACCTTTGGGAACCTGAGCTGGAGCTGAAGCCTGGGCCTTAGCTGGAGCTTTGGCCTCTGCCTTGGTTTGAGCCTTGGGCTTTGGCTGGCAGAGCCTACACCCCTTGGCCATGTAGCTTCAAATCTGCTTCCCAAGCTTGGGGTGAGCAATGAAAGCCAGACCACTGAGTTTTTGGGTTGGCCCCTTTGGCATCTTGGGCTTGATGGCCTGAGGCTTCACAAGGGCCTTGATGGCCTGTGCACGTGCATTCACTGCCTTTGCCTTGTTGGCCTACATCTTCTTCAGGCCTTTCTTGTTGTGCTTCTTGGCAAAGTGCATGTTCCTCAGGAATTTGGGATCGACCCCCGTAAGAGATTCATCTCTTTGTGACTGGGATTTCTTGATGCCATTTCTGTGCACTTTGCGGGACAGGTTGTATATGGTATGGTTCTTAGACTTGGCCATGTCTGCATGGTAACCCACGGTTCCCGCAGTGCCCCTAGGACCCAAAGAGAAAACTATATGGAATATTTTCACTGGGTACTCAGTCAGCTAAACCTAAAACTTCAGAATTATATTTCACTTCCTCACCAAATATTTACCTGTCTTCTACAAGTTTGTCAGCTCATTCTTTCTCTTATATCTCCATTTTTTCTTCATTGACCTTGTCTTCTACTACTTTAGTCTTTGATTTTGTTTTGTACCCATACTTAACAATTCACTATTCAGTGTTAATTTGTTTCTTCATAATATTTGTAATAGTTCTCACCTTTTATTGGTGTATGGTTACCATGGTTACCATACTTGTTTTTAAAAATCTGTTCAGGAAGAGAGTATGCTTTTAAAATATTAAGTATGATAGATGGAAGTATATGTAGGACTGGAGCTCAGGTGATGGATTATATACTGATTTTGGATATTATTATATAATAACATTATCCGCCCCAGGCAAAACTGTTTTGAATCTTTTCATTTTTTTCAAGGCAGTTTATAAATTTATGTATAATCCAGTATCTACTTACTTTCCCACTATCATCTGTCTAGGCAATTACTTTTTTTCCTGTATATTCTGTACTTTTGTCATATGAGCAGATTTTACTCTCCAATATTTTGTATGTGCTTTTTTATATCCACATTCTTACACTGCCTAATTCTGCACATTTGTATATTCTTGGCTGACTCTTTGCATCTATTACTTATTCTTTAGAATTCAGATCATGTATCACTTTTACCCTTTGGTAAATATCCATTACCTGTTTCCTTTATGTCCCTAGAATACTATATAATACCCTCAATTTTCTTATCAACTTATTTGCCATACTGCATTGTATATAATTCCTTGTACTATGACCCCAAAAAATCAGGAACTGATGGTTTTATAGTCTGTATCCTTACTATCCTGCACATTCACTTGCTCAAAGCAGACACTCAAATGCATGACAAAAGTACAGAGAATTTGCTATGTAAAGTTTTTGCCAGGAAAAAGCTAAATAAAAACAAAAACCCTATGGCCCACTGGGAATTAATTTTAATTGTGTGTCTCTTCTATGACATCATCTCTCCTTTAGGCCTTAAGAATTCAATTTTGCTTTCCTAGCTAACATTTTGATGATTAATGCATGTTATTATATTTAGGAAAGAGAACTTCTCATGTTTTATTCATTCCTGTCAGTTTAACCAAAGATAGAAATGCATGAGGAAGGGGAAGATGAAAATGGATCATATTTGTAATCACTATAGTGAAGTTTGACACACTGAACTGGCTTATATATAGCTAGAACTTAAAGTAAGCAATGCTTAAAACCACAATAAGTTTTATATCTTTTATTCTACAGTTATTTGTTTCATTACATCTGCCAAGACAGGATTGTGTATCTTTGTATCACTGATGATGTAAGTAACTTTAATATATATTGCTATTTCACTATGTATACTAATGCAGCCAGTTATTAATTATCTATACTTATGGTGGGTAATGATGATACAAAAAGTATAGAAATTTTTTCTACACTTAACATTTGTTACAAAAAGCATCTTATGACAAAGTTTGATATTTGAATATGTATAATTCAGCTCAGTTTTGATAGTTCTTGCTTAATCTCTCTGAGCCTTTATCAACATACAGTATATTGAAATTGGTGTTTATGACTGTTATTTTTTTTCAGATCTTTTATTTTTTTGTTTCAATACATGCTGCCACTCCTCCCAGTCCCTTCCCCCCAATTCCTCCCAGTGTCTGCCCACTTCCCCTTCTCCTTCATTTCTCTTCAGAAAATATCAGGCCTCCCAGGGGCATCAACTGAGCACAGCATAACAAGATACATAAAAACAAATCACAAACCTTTTTATCAAGGCTGGGCAAGGCAACCCAATAGGAGGAGAAGGTTCCCAAGAGTAGACAAAAGAATGAGAGCTACCCCAACTCCCACTGTTAGGAGTCCCCAAAACTAGGAGGCTAACAACCATAACATATTTGCAGAAGACCTAGAAAGGTTTAACTAAATTTTGGTTTAAACTAAGTGGAAATGACATTCAATTACATTGATCATCACAATGGCTTTTTAGCTCTGATTTCACAATAAAGTCCAGCTTTATCTGAAAGGACTGATGTGAAAATGTTGGAGTAGATGAAAATTGTCATAGAATCTCAAATAGTCTAAGTTGACCAGCAAAATTCTTTTTTAATTAGTTAATTAATGTATTTGAGTACACTTGTAGCTGTCTTCAGACACACCAGAAGAGGGCATTAGATCCCATTACAGATAGTTGTGAGCTACCATGTGGTTACTGAAATTGAACTCAGTACCTCTGGAAGATCACTGGGAGTCTTAACCACTGAGCCATCTCTCCAGCCTGAGCAGCAAAATTCTTAAGTTGTGATTTCAAGTGTGAACTGCCCAACCTGGGTGCTGGAGCCAAACTTAGGTCTTCTCAAAGAGCAACTAGCACTCTTAACTACTGAGCCATCTCTTCAGCCCTCAAACTATACTATTTTTATGCATTTATTGACTATCTCATGTTGGTTCTTGCAATAGATTATGTGAAAGAACTGGAAGAATTAGAATTTTCTGACCCCTGAGTTAATAATCTACATACCATTGTCTTTAGTTTAGATTTGGCTCTCAGCTTTTTAATTTACTAGCTATTTGATATATGGCAAGTTAGTTGTCTTTTGGAATCTTTGGTTCCTGATCTATGAAACAGGATCAATTCTGGTTCTTCCTCATGGAGTCATTTGTCAATAAACATTACCTATTGTATTGTTACCAATCTGCCACATTTTGTTTACATATTTGTTTAGTTTGTAAATATGAGTGCAATATTGGTCATTTCACAGGATTTTGAGCGTTCTCGAGCCTTCAGTTTTTTGAATGAAGTAAAGAAGAGGTTCCAGACTACTTACGGTTCAAGAGCACAGACTGCACTTCCTTATGCCATGAATAGCGAGTTTTCAAGTGTTTTGGCTGCACAACTGGTAAGGTTTTTCTCGGGTCATAGTGTTTTGATTTATATTTTCTTCTTTATTACCTTCAAGCACCATGAATCTAGGGGCCCTGACCTGTAGAATACTACATAATAAAGCTTCCCCATTAAAAGAGGTAAAGGGTTCATTTTAGTGTAGAAAGCTAATTGGTGATATTCTCTATTACTAATCACATATCTCAGGATTTCAAAGAATGCTAAAGATAAGTTAGTTTGACCACCCATCTAATGCTTAAATCCACTAAGCATATCAACTGGCCTTTTAACCTATATATAAACCTTTTTCTCATCCATGAATTAAGTTTGATTTTTGAATAGCTCAGTCATGTGAAAATCTGTTCATCTGCATAACTTCCTCACTGTCAACTGAAATGATAGTGTGTGTGTTTGTGTGTGTAACTGAAATGCTACCATAGTCAAGATAAAAAGCCTTTCCATTACCTTAAACTTTCCCCCATCCCCCTTCCTAGTAAGTCACCAACCCAAATATTCTAACCCAGCAAATTACTGATCTATATTTTATCTGTGTAGATTAGTTTTGTCTTTTCTATATTTTTCTTTAAGTACAGTCAGAAAGTAGGTACTCTGATGGGTCTTTTTTATCTTTCTCATTATAATGCTTATACTACTTATCCATGTTGAATAAATCAGTATATTTTCTTTTTCTGCTGAACAATACTGTATAGATAATGTTTTACGCATTTATCTGCTGCTAGATATTTATGTTGCCATTAGTTCTTAACTATTATGAGTAAAGCTCTGTGAATCTCAAGTCTTTGTGTGGACATATGTTTTTATTTCTTTGGTAAATAGCTAGGAATGAAATTTCTGGGCCATATGATAAATGGCCCATTAAAAATATGTAATTTAAAAATTTATTACACTATTTTTCCAAAGTTATTGTGCCATTTTAAATTCTCATTAGTAGTTCCAGTGTTTTTCATCTTTGTCAACATTTATTGTATCTGTCATTCATTCTAGCCATTTTAGTGGGTATACATTTAATGGGCATCTCATTGTGTTTTTAATCTGCATTCTTACGATATAAATGATGGTCAGCATCTTTCAGAATACTTTCCTTTTATCTGTAATATTATTTGAATGCAAAGACATAACCTCTAACTATAATTTCATTGTGAATATGGAAAACTTTTTAATTAGTTTGTCTTTTCCTATTCTTAAATACATTCTAAGTAGCAGCAAAACTATTAACTGGTTTGTTAATTAGCTCCAAATCTGTATGTGATCCTCCCTATAACAAATAGAGATGATGAAAATATCTATATCAAAGAGTTTTATAGTAAATTAAATAATATTGTAATATTTATAGTTGTTAGCATTGAATAATAATATCAAAATATATACTATTGTCAGTTTTTTAGATTCTAGATCTGTGAGAAGCCAATTGTGGAATCACATCAGATAAAAGAACAGATTTTTTTAAAAAGTGAGCATGCCTCTATTTCATAATATTAAAAAAGTGAAGACTCTAGGGTACCTTTATCTTATCCTGTCCCTCTTCATCCCAACTATAGTCAGTTTTAAATTTCTTCTTCCTTCTTTTATAAGCACAGATTATATATCCCCTCACTTCTGTCCTAAGAGTCTCATATATTTCATATATTATAACACATTCACTGAATTTTACTTAAAATAATATATTTATACTAAAATGCATTTAATATGACAGCAAGTTTTATATTGCCAATATTTTTCCTAAATCTAAAACTATTTCGCAGATATATGTTTCTTTTATATAATAGAACCATAATTGTATAGCATTCTTCAACATAGGTTGTTATTCTTTATTTATTATTATAAATAATGCCTTAATATTTGCAAGTTAAAACTTAATATCTTGTAGAAGCATCACTCCGAGAATAAGAGCCTAGACAGAGTGATGGAGACTCAAGCACAAGTGGATGAACTGAAAGGAATAATGGTCAGAAACATAGGTATGTTTCAATGGCATAGTTTCATTCATATGTACACAAATAACAATGCACTAGATTTTAGTCAGATTGCTGTAGAGAGGCTCAAACAGCACTTCCTTGTCTTCACCATCTAGGTCAGTGGTTCTCAACCTTCCTGGTGCTGTGACCCTTTAATATAGTTTTTTATGTTGTGCTGACCACAATAAAAAAATCATTTTCATTGCTTCTTCATAACTATAATTTTGCTACTGTTATGAATTGTAATATAAATATCTGATATGCAGGATATCTGATTTATGACCCCACAGGTTGATAACTACTGACCTAGGTACTGATATTTGATCTTGTCTTTGATAGGTGTGTGTTTTGTTCCTTGGTTTCTGTTGCCCTCTCTGGTTCTTCGGAGGGTGTGGTGACTGTGTGTTGTAGGGAATGTTTCTAAGTATCCCCCTGGGGCTTCCTGGTTCAGTATGTTTCTAGGTATTGGGAACTGGCAATTAAGAATGGGAATGAGCTAGAAGAGAGAGACTGAGGGGGTCCACATTAGGGAGGATAGGAGGTTGTTTCATTATCATCTGCTTAGTACCCTGGGAATGGAGGCACATAGCAAGTAGTCTGCTATAGAGCTGGGGAGGAGATTTAGGTATTGAACTTGGATGAAAGGAAGGAAAAGTAAAGAGCTGAAGCTCACCTACCTACTTCACTGGCCTATTTGCTTCTCTGAAAGGCTTGGCTGGTGGGTTCCCCAGTAATGCCTGCTGGACTTGTGGGGTTGAGACAAAGCTATGAGTGTGGGAGAATATTGGAGAAGATCTATGTGTTCCTTTAAAATGGTGGCAGAAAGGGAGAGTAGGCCACAGCAGGCGGTCTGTTATAGAGCTAGGAGTGAGACTAGGGGATTGGATTTTGAAGAAAGAAAGGAACATTGAAGATCTGCAGTTACCCTACTTGCTTCCCTGGCCTGTATATCAGGAAGTGTCTTGGTTATGGTGACTATTGCTGCAATGAAACACCATGAACAAAAGTAACTTGAGTAGGAAAGGTTTTATTTGGCTTACACTTCTACATCATAGGAAGCCAGGACATGAACTCAAGCAGGCCTGTAACCTGGAGGCAAGAGCTGATGCAGAGACCATGGAAGGGTGCTGCTTACAAATTTGTTCTCTATGGATTGCTCAGCCTGCTTTCTTACAGAACCCAGGATCACCAGCCTGTGGTGGCCCATCCTACTATGAGGGAAGGGGTGAAGTGTGGGAGTGTGTCAGGGGTTGTTAGCTTACTTCTTTTCTCCATATATGGTATCCTTTTTGTGAGACTGGCTTCTGTATCCCTAGCTGTTCTCAAACTTATTATTTAGCTAAGGAAGACCTGGAACTTCTGGTTCTCCTGCATTTTTGTTTTATTTCTGTTATTTTAATAAATACCCTGAGAAAAACATCTTAGAGAAGAAAAGACTTATTTTAGCTTATAATTCCATGTTATAGTCTGTCATAGCAGCAAAGTCACAAAGGCAGTAGCTCAAAACCATTACATCTACTGTGAAGAATATAAAAGAATAAATGCTGCCGGGTGGTGGTGGTGGTGGTGGTGGTGGTG